>JACEGR010008658.1:0-34635 GCA_014170235.1 Listronotus bonariensis | reverse complement strand
AGCTAAAAATATATATACGTTGTCATGGGGAACTTGTTCAAGTTTGGTTGTTTAAATTTAGATACTTAAAAATATCTATAAGCTAAGATACAAAGAAACAAACTGGTTAATCCAGTATTTTAATTTTTAATAATGTCTTTAAAAATTAAGTTTAGCTTTATAAGGTAATAAGTACGCATTATATAATTCAAATTGCATTAGAAATGATATTCCTATCTGTTATTAAATGCCAACAAAAAGAAAAACTAGAAAAACATATATCTTTTATTATTTAAAAAATCTTATCCAACAGGTATTTTAATTAAAATTATATAGAGCCTAATAAGGACTTTCATATCATTCTAAGATCACCTTTTACAGTTATCACTTTAATTTAAAGAACTTGCCAACTTGAAAACAGGAATGCACGTCATATTTATTTATTAGAGATCAATCAATGTTAGAGGTCGCAAGTTTTTAGACAGTAATAAAAGCCTAATTATCTGTGAACATGAAGTAACAAGTGCATTCCTTCTTAATAAAGCAAATAACTGTACGTGGCAGATAAGAAATAGCAAAACTTTACATTGCAGTGGATCATACGTAGGTATATATATTTTTCTTGATAAAATGGCGAGGGATAAAAGAAAAATTATTGGCTTCAACTTAAAGAATAGTGCCTGGGTCAGCGATGGAATGATGAAAACCACTTTAAAACCCATTCAGGGAGTTACTTTTGACGAGTCTATCACAAAGATTCATACCGCAAGTTATGAAAACGGATTGGGCGAACGCGTCACTTTTTTGTCGGACAAGTTAACCACATATATTTTTATGCAACTTTTAAACATTAGGTTAAAAATGGCAAGCGTTACAGTTACAAAAAATAATTATGATGATGACGGGTTCAGACTGGGCGGGTTCCGTGACTGTAATCCTTGCAATTTTTGGCACAATGTTTAAAATTTGCATGATAAACATTGTGGTGAACTAGTCCTACAAACAAAGTGAAGTGGAGGCTATGAGAAACAAAAGACTATTTATTATTTGTTTTTCGTGACTGCTTAATCCAAAATTTGTCATTTTATCGCATTTATAGCACTCTATACTCTGTTCACTGTAAATTGAAAAAAACACCTAAACAAAAAAAAGATATTTTATTGGTTTAAAAATTTAGTATTCCTAGTTACTATAAAAAAATGGATTTTATTGGTTTAAAACTAAAAAACCGGAGTTACTTACTAGGTATTTATTCATTTATAGTGGCAAAGTATAGATGAAAAATTAAAAATGTTTAGGGGTTAAATAACAAAAAGTAACCAAGGGTGTGGCATTGTACTCGGAATGTCATTTTCTATTCAAATAAGTACAAATGTACCGGGTGTTACGTTTAAAATAGAAAAGTTAAGGCTGTTTCCCGCCAATCCGAAAGAAATAGAGAACAATTAAATATGTAAAACAAAATACGTTTATGTGGTATACCGTCGTTGGTTATACCTGTGCACCAAATTTAATTTTAATATCGAACAAAATAGGTCCCCGTCGAGCACCTTTTAACATTACAAAGGAATATTGACGCGATAACTTGCCTGCTAGTGTTCAATACACTAAAACACCATTGGACGTATTAAGCTGGCACTACGTGTTTATGTTAGGTTATAGAGTTTCCAACTACAGAAAAACTTTAACTGTATTATTTAAGCAGGGCAGCCGAGAGCCGTGGCGGGCCCCGGTACAGACCAAAATCTCGGGTCCCCTTAATAGTAGAATAATGAATAAGTTGGGCCGCAAAAAAAAATTCTGGGTTTTAATCATTTAAAATAATGAATTTATTCGGCATTGCTCCTAAAATATTAATTTAGGAATATTCTTTAATATACAGGGTATCACAGAACGTTTTTAGAAAAAATTAAGGGTAGATTCTTGTCAAAAAATATAAAGAAAAGTTCAATAAACATAGGTCAGCACACTTTCGGTAATTAAAATACAGGGTGTAATAGTTTAACAAAAAACTGATAAATTTCGAAAAAACACATTTTAGTAAAAACTGTAGGACTAGAACTCTATTTATATAAAGTGTTTATTGTTAAAAACTTTTTGCTCATATAAATTTATAAAATCTTATTTTTAAAAGAAAAAGATTCCGTAATGCTTCTTTTATGGTCTAAAAATACGTAATGACTTAGATTTAATTTTCTAAATAATCTAAAGTAGGCACAAAAATTTTACACACATCCACACAGTGCCGTACGGTTTCTTTGTAAAAATATTTCTTCAGTGGCCACTTGAGACGCCACTGGACTTATTTTAATGTTATTAAGTTAGTGATAAATTATTCCCTTAATAACATAAATACCATTGCCAAATTTAAACAAAATTGAGTTAGGAATATTTAAGATTTTACAAAAAAATAGTACAATGTGTCCTTAAATTTTCCTAACAATATTCTGTAACACCCTGTATGTTTAAAACATTTTAAATGCATTAAAAGAGAAGGGTATCTACTTCTAGCGTTGGTCTTGGTTTCGAAGACCCTATGGAATTCCAGAAAAAATCACCATTTTGACAATTTCTGCAATTTACTCATGGTGCTGGCGTAAAAATACCACGGATATGTGCTTAGGACGTAAAAGTACCAAAAAACGTATATCCCATCTCTGGGTCAGCACTTTATTTCTCATAAGAAAGAAATTGCTAAATAATTCTAAAAATATGAAGGAAATCATGGAGGCTGAAATTTAAACAAAAACTTAAAGTAAGAAAAAGGAAAAGAAGAAAACTACCAAGAAAATAATTATTAAAACAACACCACTTTATAAAAAAAAGTATCTAAGAAATGCTATATAAAGGTTTATGTGTTTTTTGCCTTCTAAACACAAATCCGTGGTCAGTTAAGCTCCGTTATCTCATTATCATTATTTAAAAAATTGCCTAGAAAAATCGTCAAAATTGCGATTGCTTTTTTGTTTTCTTAACGCTAGAAAAAATTGTGACCTTATAGCTCAATTTTGACCAGAACTCTTTGTTTATTTAGAAGGCAAAAATAAATCGAAAACACATCTTTGTGTCCAACACTTTGTTCTTATTTGTAGTAGTGCAACGTCCAATTTTAAAGTTATTCTATTGGCTGAAGAATTACCCAGATCCAATAACTTTGTCTTTAAAATTAAATATGTGCAAAAAGTAAATGGTAGCCAAGCTCGCAGGCCCCCTTTTAAGCCCAGGGCCCCGGTAATTTGTACCGCCTTCGACGCCCTGTTGTCGGGCCTGTATTTAAGTATAGTATTAAGGGATAAATTTGGCCAAAAAAATATGTGCAAAGGGCCTATAAGCCGTAAAATAACGAAAACATTTCCAAAACTCTCTAATGGTTTTTCAATATCCCATGAAATTAAATGGCGAACTAATCAAAGCACTCACAAATAATATTCCCTTGTGAAAATGGTTGGCAAAATTGCGGACCTTTCTCGTAAGAGCAGGAATATTTTATTTCTGGAGCGGATAGGGCATTAAATTAACAGAAATTTTCAATAGCTCTCTATTAAACTTCGAGAAAATGCTTTTCATTTTGATGCTTAGAATAATTTGATTTTTTGCTTATTTGCATTAAACATTCTATTAAATATCTCGGGAATTTTTAATCATTTTTTTTATTTTTGATCGTTTCGGGAAGTTATTGAGAAATTTGGGTTAATAGCAGTTTGATAAAAAATAAAAAAGTGAGCATCGGACGGTTTTACCAGGAAAACATTTTTGGTTTTGATTTAAGTTTGTTATCAAATGTAGTATAACCAGTGGCGGTGACGATAAGAAGTCGTCATCACTTCTGCACAGAAATTTAATCTAGTTTAGGTTCTTTATATTTTTTTTTGTTATTAATTAGTGTAGTGTCACAGTATTTGGCTAAAGGCCTGAGGTATCCTGCAGACAATTAAAAGGAAATAAGTTTTTACAGCCACTCTGTATTAAAGTTTAGGATACCAATTCTCATTCTTTAACATATTTTAATTGAAAAAGGTTTACGTGGTAAAAGTAAATTTGATTAGCCGATTTTGAGGTATCTAAATTTAAAAAAATTACTTTTCGTTTGGCCAGGTCTAATATATACAGGGTGTTTATAATAATAATATGCTGATCTTTAAAGTGTAAATCCTTAGTTTAGGTGATTTTAAAAAGGTAGGTTCAAACTAACCTATGTCCCAAATGACCATACTTTTAAAATACTAACTGGTATAAAAATCGTTTTTTTTTACTTTCCACACTGTATAATTTGATAAGCTTTATGCCGTAAACATGAAAATTATGTCTGCTATTTCTTAATCCTTAACCACAGAGGTGCCGTAACCCAAACTTACCACAGACCACCGGTAACCGGGAAGTTTGACAGCACGAGCCGTTAGGCGAGTGCGGCAATCCCATGAGTAAAAAAAGGCACTTTATTGATACACACTATATTTTTTCCACGACCTATAAAAGTTTTGAAGTGTTAAAAAAAAGTTACTTTTTTAACACTTTATGTAGTGTACTAGAATGGAGTACTTTAACTTCATATTAACGATTTAGAAAAACAGCATTTTTTTAACGGTCGTGGAAAAAAGTTATTTAAATAGTATATTACATTACAAGTGTGGAAAATGACTAATTTTACACGAGTGGGAATATTGTAGCACGAGGCGTTAGCCGAGTGCGACAAACCCACGAGTGTAAGAAAGTCATTTTCACACGAGTACTGTACACTATTTTTCCTACGACCACAAATTATTCACCAACAAAAAAATAAAGTTTGTCTGTTCAGAAAAAATAAAAAACAATTGAGAACTTTGCAACACTAGGGTGATATTTACTTTGCAACACTAGTGTGATATGTACTTTTCCTCACTGCTCTATTATACTGTTTTAACAATATTTTTACATCGAAAATCACCTACCTAGAAGCATTATATAACTTTTCTCATTTTGGAATTTAAAAAGGCCCCCACTTAATAAAAATTGTATGGTTTTGTTAGGTAATAACGGTAATTGTTTAATACGGTTTTCTGCTATTATAAGGGTTTTTTAAAAATTATCGATACTTACATATTGTAGACACTCTTCTAAATAAAATGTAAGTGGTGCATATCCAAAATATTCCGTTTTTAAAAAATATCAGTAAACAAACTTACCGGACCGGGGAGTGAAAAGGGGTGCTGGGTGGGGTAAAATTGATAAAACGAGTTAATGAAACTGAACATCACATGTAAAATTAAGTAAAAATTACAGTTTTTCCTCATATTTTTAAGAAAAAATATGAAAATTGTAAATGCATAACCTAAAGTAAGTAAGAAAAAACGACTACCAAACGTCAGTTACCATGCAAAATATGGAAAGCATTTATGGAAAGCATTTGGCAACGTCGGAAGGGTCTGATTCTATTTATGAATGGATAAAAGAAAGTGGATTCATAAAGTGTGTATTAGCCTTAGGTTTAATTAGGGATTTAAAAAAAGATTTAACTAGTTGTTTGAGTACACGAAGAAAGAGAGAAAGGAATTTGATCTATAGGCATTTTTTCTCTGGCGCTTTAAGTCGAACGGTCAAGCGGCAAGGCTGCCTCTATAAGGTGCGTGCTCAAAGGTAGAAGGGAGATTTTTAATTTGATCTACTTACCTGACAACACTGTGCCACTGAGCGAGCTGTCAGTGAAAGTTGTTTTTTGTGGTTATGTCTATTTTTGTTTATGTTTTTATTTTTTCGGAAATTTTATTATTTCTCTTTTCAATATTGGAAGAAAGCTTATACTGTGCAGTAACTTAACGTCAATAAGATGATTTTCGCTAATTTGGGTTCTACTGTTTAAGGTAAGTTAAAAGCTTTTTTACTGTCACTACAATAAATATGTCACTTGCAAAACCAATAGCAGTTTTTAGAATGACATCGTAATATATATCACACGAGTGTTGTAAAGTACTTTGCAACACTAGTGCTGTAAAGTACTTTGCAACACTAGTGTGATATAACGCATTTTCTATGCATGAAACCAGTGTGCTATTTGCTATTTTCACAAGTGGTCGTAGGAAAATATAGTTTATAAGAGTTTCTCTGTTGGTATGTTCTAACGTAAGTGTATTATTAGGAACTAAAGAACCTTTTTGACCATTTGTGACGGCTTTAACCATATAAAAGGTTGTCTTCGCAAAATATTTTTGACTTTTCTGGTTCATCTCTCTTTTCTTTGTCTTATTCAGTGTCCTGATCCGCTGGTATATAGTCGATATCTTATTACATATTACTTATACCACCATCAGAATCCACTGCTTTTGCCCATTTTAACGATGTATCATGATGGTAATTTTAATATTTTCCCCTTTTGAGGTCCTTACAGTACAACCAATACGCAATTTATAAATGTAAAAATGCCTGAAATAAAAAAAAATGTTTATTACAAATTGATACCTAAACACAGACCGATACATTAGACCGATGCCGTACCTTAAACTTTAATATTTTGCTTGCTTTAAGACATTCACTTGCACGACTTGAATAATAGCATGAAACTAACTACCCAAAAGGTACATAAATGCATATAGATGGATCCACATTTAATTCATTCTAAAAGTGATACCGCAAAGTACACAAAAAATGATAAAGTAAATAAACTCTTTTGTGAACAATGATTTATTGCAGCATAAAAAATATTTAACCCGACGGGTTTCTAGTTCCACGCTACCTGCCAGGGCCACCTGTTTTATGGCAAGACAGAGGCGAAATGAGAGGATGTTTTTAAGTACGTGACACGTGTTTTAGCAGTGTTTTTTTTAATTTATCCAAAAATATGAAATCAGGCTTTGTCGCCTTGGAAAAGGTTTGTTTACTTTATCATTTTTTGTGTACTTGGCGGTATTGTTTTCAGAATGAAATAAATGTGGACCCATCTTTACAAACGCAAATAATGGAGATGCCATGATTTTAACCAATCGGTAAGCCCCGCCGCGCCGATCAAAATTACCACATCTCTGTGGTTAAGGATTAACACGCATTTATTAGCTTTACTTGTGTGTATGTTAAGTCTCATTTGCACTAAGTGCAAGTGGCTTATTATTTTTAGTATATCCTACCACTATAAAAGCGTTCATTGGCCTAGCGGGCTATAGCGCGGGTCTTCGCTGACGTTGGATTCATCAGTCGTGGGTTTTAATTCCCTTCACGCTTTTATTTAAATTTTAAAAATTAATTTAATATACAAAGAGACAAGAAAACTAAAAAACAAGGTGTTATAGCATATTAAACTAAAAAGTAAAAAATAAATATAGTTAAAAAGAACTAAAAACACGCTTTTAAAGTACATCCAACTAAAAAGTTTAAAATAACTTTTAAAATTATTCTACAGCAATAAGAAACAAAAAATATTAATATTATTGTAAAAAATCGTGAGGGCTTAGTGTCATATTCTTCGTTTATCGAGCACGGACACTTCTTTAAAATAAAAGTAGTGTTTTTCGTTTATTCTTGTTTTAAGATTATTTTAAAAATTAATTTTTACTTTTTAGTTCAATGTGCTTTAAAAGCATTTTTTAGATATATTTATTTAGTTCGGATGGTCATATTTTATTATAACCATAATTTATATTTTTCATTAAAAAATAAATAAATATAAACAATTTTGTTTTTTGACTAATAACAAAGTTACAAATGGCGGTCACTTATTTTGTATGATTCTGTATACACCTCCTTAGGCAACCACGTACCATCATCATGTTACCAATTATAAACAATGTTACTACTCCCATTTTAATATTATACGTAATAAGCAGAAAATGTAAAATTTCTTGGTTTTCTTATTCAATTAATTACAACTCCAAACTGAGGTCTCATGTAATATCGTCGGATAACGAAGAAAATATACTTTGACTCAGGAAATGTATCCTTAATTGGCTATTAAAAAGTAGATATCATCATTTCGCCATTTTTAGTAAGAATCATCTTCTGCCACAAACGGAAAAGCCAGTTAGGTTTTATTTGAGATAGTGAATTAGTACATAATTGTGTTGAAAGTATTAAAAAAACTTGTTAGTAGTTATGATATGTCCCTAATTAATTTTTGAATTGGATTTAATAATGTTTTTAGGATAATAAGTAATTTTTGTTTTATTTACTTATAGTAGTAAAAGCCTTCAATGTTTTTGGTTACCCATATAACATTTTTTGCCGGCCATGTACATTTAATTTACTGGCATTGCCAACACTCTTTAATGGCAAGGCATTGGAAAAAGGTATCAAAAAGACACGAAAGTGGGCTATTGGCCGTTATTGTACCACATGTTGCAGATACTGTGATGGCATCCATCATTAATAGGTTATAATGAAAAAATGCGTTTAGGATAATGGCATTTATTATTAAATAAGTATTGCAAGTTTAATAAGTTAAATGTCCCAAAAATTTAATAACATATTTAGAATTTTGTAATCGAAAAAAAAATAGAAAAAAGGCGGCAGGAAAACTTTATCATTAAAAAAATTACATAATATAAATTTTTATACACTAACAATAAACCATAAGAAATTAAAGGTATGTATTAAAATTAATCAGATCCAAAACATAGGGAGAGAGTTATATGTCAAAAGAAAAAACAACTATTAAATATATATAATATTTTTTATTAACACGTCTTTAAAACTTGTAATAAGGCAACCGCCTGATTTTCTATATTTTTTTAAGTAACTACAAACTTAAAAGGTTTTAAACAAAATGTTTACAGCTCCTAACAGTCTACTTGAATAACTCGCCTTCTCGACTAGCCATCACCAATTAATCACACAACACACACTAATTAGATAATGAATACACTTAATTATGTCTATTAAAAAACTCTTTTCTTTAAAAAGAAACTAAAAAGCTAGAAAACCACGTAGAAAACAATTGCACAAAGCGGTAAAACAAAAGCATTTTTTCTTCATCTGTTAAAATCGTCAAATCTTGTATTTCAGCTAAGCGGAAAATTTGAATTTGTCACCTTCGGTCGAAATTAGCCTAGCTTATTTTACCATCATTTTGTTTAGCTGCCATTATAAATAAAACAGATCAAAAAAATTGCTTTAATGTTAGTTAAATACCAATATTTATAATATGGTTTGAAAAGTATGAATATGCCTTGAAGGTTTGCCTTCAAAAATCCAATATTTATTTGGCTGCAACAAAAAGGCATGGTTTGTTTAATCAGGTTTGGTATGCCGCCATTTTTGTATGCTTGCCGGCAATTCGCCTGCATGTAAAATTTATTGGCAATTAAGTGTTTATTTAGGGTTGACTATTTAATGCGTATTAGATGTTGGCCTAATATTGCCACCAATTGCCAATGCTTTACCATCAATGCCAATATGAAAAATGTATATTGCCGACAAATAGTGTTTGCTGGGTAGATATCCAGAGTGATCATGAACTGTGGTTTCGAAGTGCTATGGTAAAATGCACTTATCGAAATAAAAAAAAGTTTTTATTAATAAGGTAGGATGTTGTTACATGTTTGCCAAAAGAAAATTATAAAACGCAATAAAAATATATATATTCCTCCAATGCTTTTTGTAAGGCCTAGTATTAAGCAACTAAGTAGATTTTTCTTTTCTCGTTAACTAAACAAAATAAAAATAAAAATTAAAGAAAATTAAAAAATAAATTTTTGCTCATTTAGAATATACCGGTTGCTCACAATATGTTGTGATTTTCTTGAGAAGTGTTACAAAACCTTAAAATTTTGGTAAGATGTATGTTTGAATATGATGCAGATTTCTGATATTTCAG
This sequence comes from Listronotus bonariensis, assembly GCA_014170235.1. Classification (NCBI taxonomy): domain Eukaryota; kingdom Metazoa; phylum Arthropoda; class Insecta; order Coleoptera; family Curculionidae; genus Listronotus; species Listronotus bonariensis. The sequence goes on along the minus strand of JACEGR010008658.1, from coordinate 24,881 downwards.
ATTTTATGTGGCACATCCAGTTTAACCGAAAGTGCTCTTAACTTTGCTATTTTAAATGGAACACCCTACATATTTTTTTAAATCGGTTCTACAGGCAATTCTAAGCAAATACATGTAGCACATGCTATTCTATCTTAATTAGATTTTAGGAAAATGGCGGTGAGCATGGCGTTCGAAAATGTCATGCTCACCGCCATTTTTATCGATTTGATGGTTGAAAAGGGCTAATGCGATTATTCACACATATTAGATTTGTTCCAGCAGAATGTTGAAAGCATGTTAGCAACAATCGTAAAATGCAGAAATAGTTACAAACATTAGTCAGAAATGACCGCAACAGTTTTCTGCTGGAACGAAAAATAAACAAGGCGTGCATACTACTTATACGTCAATACAAAAATGGTTAGGTTAAAAATGTGTCAGTAATGTTTGAAGAAAGTTTACAAACTTTTCAAAGACTTTCCAACATGTGTTTAACATCTTAAAACTACTGCTGGAACAACAAACAATTGTATACTGTTACAAACATGGTACTGCTGGAACGACAAATTTGACGTGCGCAGAATTTAAACGGTTGCAAACATTTCTGACAGCTTGCTAGAACACACCTATTTATAGAGATTTATATCCCACCACTGTAAAAATATAATTTGTGGGTGCCACAGAAATTAACTTTCGACAGCAAAGAACTTCAGTAATTAAAATGGAGACCACTACATTAAGCCCTAAAATTAAACTTAACACTTATTTTCGAATCTCTAAACCTACTAGTTTTTAAAAAATTAAAAGTAAGGAGGGGCTCTCCAAAAATAGCAATAAAAAATTATATTTTAACGTTTTACTATTATTAACTTAAAAACCAGGGGCGTAGCTATAGTCTATTTGAAAATGCGAGAGAGCAATAAATAATATTTGACGGCTTCTTTCAGAGGCGTGCGATAAATATTTATTTTAGACGTGCAATAAATATTTTTATTTACAATCTTTTATACACTAGCGAAAAAAATTAAAGAATACAAAAAAGTCCCAATTTTTTTACCTTTTTAAGTGGCTTTATTTCGCTTAAAAATATTGTACTGAAATTAAAAAAAAGATTTAAAAGCTTAAAGTCTCTAGTTTTAAGATCCCACAGTAAAAAAAATTTAGGCAACGTGTACCGCGCAATCCGAATATATACCAAAAATACTTTTTTTTTGATATTTTTTGTTTTCTTTTTTTTGGCTAAAAACTTAGTAAAAGTTTTTCCAACTTAACTACTATATGGATTAAATAACTTGTTCATTAGGCTTTAATTTCCTTTTTTAAAAGTTCGATACGACCCTTCTCGCTGAGATATTGAACTTTGAACAAAAAAGGACCTTTTTGTCTTTAACCATCAATATCTCAGCAACCGCTTATTGCACAAGAAAATTAAGGAGGGTTTTAAAATCTTAAATAAACACTCCACAAAAATCGGCTATGGTTTAATGAAAAAGAAAATTGTTTTTTTTATTTTTACGTTAATTTAAAAAATTACGAATAAAAGGGATTGTTGTGGCTTTTGGGATAATTAGGCTCTGAATTAAAAATATTTCAGGCTACCGACCAGTTTATAGCCGACTAGTTCATGAAAAAATGGAATATTATACGATGGCTTTTGGAAAAAGAAATAAACAGTAAAGAAAATTTGGTAAAACGAAATCTTCTGGCAAAAGTCCAGGAGCATAATCACCGCTTTATCAAATATGTTATAGATAAAATGGCAAAAAATCGTGATGTGACTGTACTTAGACTGCCCCCATACCACTGTGAACTAAATCCGATAGAGTTAATATGGGCACAAGTAAAAAGTTTCGTGGCAAGACATAACACCATATTTAAAATGGATGATGTTTAGGTGCTATTCAAAAAGGCCGTAAGTGAAATAGATGAAGAAAACTGGTCCAAATGTATTGCATATGTTACAGAAATTGAAGAAAAAATGTGGGTTTGCATAGACGAAACAATCGAACCACTCATTATAAATGTAGGAAACGACGAAAGTTTCTCCGATTTGTCTCTTTCTGGTAGCGAAAATGAGTATTGATTGTAATATTTGTTCATTATTATTTTTACTCAGTAGTAAGATAATTAGATATACTTATTAAGTTTAGAATAGAGCTCTGTATGTGTACCAAATATAATATTTTTTAAATAAAAAATTTCAACATAAAATGAACCCTTATTTTACATACATTTAAAATGTTTTAATCAATTTAAACTATAGTTTAAATTATCACATTTACTTATTTAGCAAAACTACCGTAAAAAAAAAATAAATTCAAAATTTAGTAAAATTACCTGAAGCTAAGCCTATGACCGCAGGCATAGCCTCAGGTACACACAATAAAATTAGAGTTTTCATTGTATTCCGAGTCTTATCGTGCCTTTACAGGGTGAGGGATACGTGTCAAGTGAACAAACCCATTACAGGTATATAAAATTTGTTCAAAAGTCCCAAAGATTAGTAAGACTATCTTGTTTGCATTTAAAAGCATTGCATTGCATATTAAATAAGGGTTTAGTACTTTCTCTCATTTTCAAATTGACTATACCGCCGTATCAATGATATGGGGCTCCCGGGCTATAGATGCTCCAAAATGTGTGTAAGCAAAAATTAGTGGTAGAAAACTGTAAAATTGTCGGTTAAATTGGGATCAAACTGAAAAAGTAAGACATTTTTTTATAGAAACGAAAGAAAGGAAAAGAATGTTTTTAGAAAGTGGGGACCTTTTTCTTTGGCCTCAAAACTTTCCTTTTTGGGCCCTTCTAAGAGGAAAGTGGGGAATATTTTTTTTGGTTATTAAATTTTTTTTGGTGTCTCTGGCCCTTCCAAGGGAAAAGTGTTTTTTTTCCAATTTTTTTCTTTTTTTTTTTTGGCCTCTTAACTCATTGTGATACGGAGAAAATGATAGCTGCTAATTGTGGTCACCTGGTTTATTTATATAGATTCTACAGTTATTTTTACAGTCAGTAACCTAATTTTTTTGCTAGAAATATTTCTACGAGTGCTGCTCGAGATACTACTGTTCTAAATTACTTTAATTAGCTTAATGCCAAATTAGGCTCTTAATGCCATAAATAATATTGTCCTATTACAACAAAATTAGGTAAGTAATACTTAGCATATTTACAAAAATCTTTTTTACAACTTTAACTCTCTATATCTCGCGAATAAACAGTTTCCGGAGTCATAAATATATAAACCATTTTTTTTATTATTTTGATTTCAGTATTGTACTATGGCAGTTTGGATTTACAGATCAAAAACATCACATAAAACTATATTAAGTTACAGGTATGTTTTAACACTATAAACTGCAAAATGCGCTTCTTTTGGACAAAATCACAATAAAAAAAGCAGAAAACGTAGCTAGGTTACTTTTTTTTAAATTCATTTGTATACATTAAATAAGCGTCTTTTTCCATTGCTTGTCATAATTATTGGCGCCAGATAGTCAGATCTTTATATTGCCAGTGTATTCCGGGGATGTTTCCAAAGTCGCTCTTACCACAAAAAATATTTAGACCACAACAAAAACAATCTTTGTTCTGTATATCCAAGCACTACCTAGGAGGTGAAAAAACGACGTAGAAGGTATAACCGTATAATATGCCTTTACAATACCACCCAGTTCATTTATTGTTTGTATCAACCAAAATCAACTAAAACTGATCTTAAGTTCCAAGACTTTTTCCCTTAGTCTGATGACATTGATTTTTACTGTGCTAATTAAATTTCTTTTTTCAAATTTTACGCCACTTTGCTAATTTGCAACATAGCATTACTTATTTCGTAAAACAACAAGTTTGATAAACTTCTTAAACAGCTAAATTGCAGAATAGGAAATTGTTGCGTAATTTTTAATGATTAAAGTATAAAAAATAAGTCTTCTAGATTTTAATATTTTTTTCATATAAATGAACTTGTACAGTGGAATTCAAAAGTAATTTTACACTAGAGTAAGATTTTTTTTGACAATATGTATTGATTGTACTTGTTTTCTCCAGTATTCTCTAATTCTGTAAACCACACCTTTTATAAATCGTTTCACCTTTTCTCGAAACCACAAAAGAAACACTAACACGAAAATAGCCGCCTGGAAGAAAATACAAAGCACTTCTTAAAGGTAAATTTAGCGCTATTTTAAAATATATTTTTCCGAATCCCAACGAGCCCTGCTACGTGGCCAGAATAGAAAAAGAAAAACATTTAAACTGATATACGTCCACTTTTGCAAGATATAACTGCTTTTCAAGAGCTAAATATACTTTTATTATACGCGACTGATGCTTATACGTAGCTGAAAAGTTATTTCTAATACTTCGAGAAATAAAAGAAAATTTATACGCGTTTTTATTGAGCCGGAGGCATTTAGAAACAAATAAAAATGCTGAGGGATGATGTTTAGTATAATCGGTTATGGATTGGAACAAAATAAGGAAGGGAATTTGATAAATATAAAATGTCTTTATTTAATAAAAGGTTTATACAAAGACATATGAGAACAAAAATGTTTTTATTTACATTTAAACACATTAAAACTAAATGGACAGAATAGAGTTGGCAAGACGTGTAAAAGTTGATCAACTAAAGTCATCTAATAATACTACTTTCTCGGACTGCCCTTGTCTTTATTTTTAACTGATATATGACGTTTCGAATGGTGTATATCTCCATCAGTTTCTAACTGATAATTTAAACTAGTCTTAAGCAACTACGACTTACAGTGTGAGCCAAATTAAACTTGCACCCTTTTTAACTAATAATAACTTTTTATCTGTTGCGTCCATCTTATTCATTTTTGAGGGGATAATAGAAATAAAAGATGGTTGTTATATGTTTTCTCTGGTTTGCCAATTTTGGTCAAATAGATTTAAACCGGACTGGACTTACGGGACTTTTTTCAAAATAATGCATTAATTTCGTTGCAAAAAAAAATAACATTTAGGCTAATACGTTTATTTTTAATTAATTTACTGTTAAGTTTGATCATCATTCAACCCAGTTACCATGGTAACCTTACAATTTTGATTTTCAAATTACACTAAAAAGTTTTTTTATTGAGAGAAATGCATGCTTTATGGAAAGCATTATTTATCAAAAATAATTATTATTCCGAAATCCTCAAATGGTTGACAGATTCGCTTTTACTGAGTCATTTCCCTTAGTTTGTCTAAAAGAAAAACGTATTAGATTAATTGTAGCTAAATCAGAATACTTTTGCAACGAGGTTAAATACAGTATTTTGGAAAATGTCCCGTTCTGTCTAAATCTATTTGACCAAATTTGGCAAACCTAGAGAAAATGTATTTACCTATTAGCTCTTTTAAAATAAAAAAGGCAGGCGCAACAGATAAAAAGTTATTATTAGTTAAAAACTGTGCAAGTTTAATTTGGCCCACCCTGTATATACTATGCGTTGTTCACCGAAGCTTGACCGATTTTTCACGGTCTAGCAACGGCTGCCAGATATTTCGTATGCCAATTGTTATTCTTTAAAGTTACAGCAGCTTATTTAAATTTGATATTTTTTTAAGTGATCTTCTTTATGAATAATTTAGGTCGGCTGTATGTGGTGTTTGTTTTGGCCATGCATGTTCAGCCACTTCCTTATTTTATGTTTTCTTTTTTGTTCTCCTATTCTAACTAACTTCTTGTGGTTTTTTGATTTCATAACGTAAACTACACAACATTCACACGCAAACTGGTAGACACAGTTGGTATTTGAGATGCTTTAAAATACGAAATAACCATCAATGTTTGGTCTTCTTAAGTCTTGTTCAGATCGGCCGTTTTTGTTTTGTTTTTAAATTTTTCCCTTGTTATGTTAGTTATCTTATTCTGCAAAGATTCATTAGTATTACATAGCGTTACTGCGCGATTATATAAAGTTCGTATGACCTCTTGCTTAGTTCCAATGGAGTAATTAGAGTGTGAGAGATTTGTATTTGTTCACTAGGTCTTTTAACTAAAACGTCCAGGAAAGAGCCGTTGTGTTCTTTCTCTATGATGAAGTTTATATTAGGTTGAAGGTAATTTAGCTGTTTTGGTAAACCTTGCAGTTCTAGCTCCGAACCCATCGGTAATTCATCATTTTGTGCATATAACTCATCTTTCACTTAAAGGTAGGCACTACGCGGACATAGCCCTAATAGCTCCATCACTTCATTCAGCGGCAGTGTGATGCGTTCTAGTAACTTGTCATCTTCTTAAAGTTTGACTTGTACGTATTATCTTTAAGGATTCTTCCACTAGTACATTTGTATACAAACTTTTTACATCAAATCTTCGTCTGGTCCTTTTTCTATGGTTTTAAAGATATCAACAAAATAAATAGAAAATTTGCAAAAGATGGAGATTAACCGACTAATGCTATGGATATCTCTAAAAGCCAGTGCGGCGTGTGTGCATTCCTAGGGCTAGTAATTGGTCTTAAAGATGTGTTTTTTTGCAGTGGCGACTCGGCAGAGGAAGCAAGGAAGGCTATTCTTTGCAATAAATTTAAAGATATTGACAAATAGTTATTATTATTTTTTTCTTAAAACAATTGGGTATCATTACTTTACCATTAATTTCTAAGATAAATACATATTATGCCCGAATTAACACTATCACTACGTACCACACTGCATCAAACCATCCACGAAACCGCAAAAATTCGAATCACGAATAAACCATTAATGCAAAATAATGCCATACGTAGCAAGGAAAGTAAGCCTCCGGCCGATACCACCGGTCGCTTTAAAAAGCACAGCTCCGCGAGCCCAAACCAGCAGAGACAAAAGTCCCGCTTTTTAACTTTCGTTGCGGAAATTAAAGAGCCGTAGGAGGCTAGCCTCAGTTGGTCTTTTTAGTGCTCGACGCTCGACATGTGTTTGTTTTTGTTTTGATTTACTTATTTGGAATGGCGTGACGGGCCAGGACTGATAAAAATATTTCGGTAAAAATTCACAAAAACAGCTTTTGTGAATTTTAGGTAGTATATAAAGATGTAAAGGTGTACTATTGTGCGTTGTTAAAACTCTTCTGGTTTTATCAGTGGAAAAGTTTTTATATTATATTATTTCTATTTAGAAATTTAAATACGCCTTAACAGGTAAAAGGTATGGAGTAAGAGTCTTTGCATTAGCGGGAAAAGTTTTAGATAACAAATTTCAAATTTTTTAGATCATACCAAGCACAAAATTTATTTTAAAAAATAATACATATTTTTATAATAAAAAAATACATATATTAAGATATATGTATTTTTTATTATTATTTTTATTTACAAACAATAAAAATTGCTAATTGATGACATGAAAAATGTTTTTTAAAAACGCCAATATTTTTACTAAATCTTTTTATGCTGCATTTAATAGTTTTATTTTTGACATTGCCAATTATTTTTATTTTGTAAATTGCTACATACCTACATACTCGTAGCTGCATTCGAATTTTAATTTGAATAACCCACTTTTGGTTTTTGTACGTGACAAAATATTTGTTTTGTCGGAGTAAAATAGTTTATTTTGTATTCTGTATTTGTGTTATCGATCTATTAAAAAATGTTACATACATAGTTTTGTATATATAAAATAAATTTACAATAGTAATAAATGGCAGAACAAATTTTATTTTTTGTTTGTTAATATTTATTAAACTAAATTGCATTTGAAACCTCGCAGAGTTTTCGCAGTGTGCTTAGCATAGTAAAGTATTTTTTAATCTGTATATCCCTCGGTAAAACACAATTTTTAAGGTTTATTAGGTTCGTGGTGGTACTACTGCGATTTTAAAAGGTGCCCTACAATGCAATATCTTTATATTTCGGCACTACAACAATGTTGACGAATTTATGGTATGGATTATTTATCTAAAAAGGCACAAAGACACAAAATAAATATATAATATGTAAGCGTATATTTGCAAATAAGCTAATTGGTTGCCCCTCCCCATACCCAACAAGTTAATAACACCATAATTTTAATTTATTTTCATCTTAATTTTGCGTTTCTGCCGACCTGCCGCTAAAGCGGCCGCTTCACGGCTCACTTTTGATCCGACTTTGAATAAAATTAGTTGGCTGCCAACATATTGATAATATACTTTTTTTTATTTGAAACGCGTATATGTGCTTGTTTCTTTACTTTTAATCCGTCTTGTACTGTCATATAAGCCCATTGAGACAATTTAAAATGCGGTCGAGTGAATCAGCTCGATTATGTATTAAAAGAGGTTTGGCATATCAATATATTAGAAGTTGTTTTAAAGGATGAACTATTTTAAGTTTTGGATTTAAAAAAGCAAATTTGTTGGTGTGAAGGACATTATGGACAAGTCTCGTCTGCCACTGGCTTAGAGTGGCTAAATGCCAATCGTCTTATTACAAAAAACCTTATTGCAACGTCTAAAATACCTTAGGCCCCGACTACGATACAACTGGTGAACGGGGAGCTTCTGAGCGGCAAGCATCAGATCGTTGCCTCTGATCTTTGTGTTAGAAAAAAAAATTGTATTTATCAATCATGCAGCTGCAACATACGTGAGCGTTTTGCCGCTCAAACGAAATAAATATTACCGGCAGTTTCTAATTTATGTAAACTTAATTTAAAACTCTGCGCTTACGATACTAATTATCACCAATAATTGTATAAAGTACTCGCACCGCGGCAGAGATTTGCCACTCTGCCGCTAGTAGGGATGGTAAATAAAAAAAAGCATTGATATATCGATATCGCAAAATATCGTTTTTGCTAATATCGCTTATCCGATATATCGAAGAGTAATATATTGATATTTGAGAGAGGAAAATTATCTACTTTACATATTTTTTGGAATCATTATTATTTTTTTATAAGAGGTAGTGGGTAAATTTATACTGCATTAAAGTAAAAATTACCTTGATACTTTATTTTCTTTTACTTTACTGTACATTTTTACATTTTTAAAAATTTAAGTAAGAAAATTGCTTTTTAATTTTGTTTCATTTAGATACCACAAATATCGAATGTTCAATATCGATATATTAAGAAGTTAAATATTGATATCTTTATTTGAAAATCAGCGATATATCGTTGCCATCCCTAGCCGCTAGCCGCTTACCGCTTTCATTGTAGCCGAAGACCAAGGCCTTGGCCACAAAATAAGCGTAAGCGTCGAGCGGAAAGTATCAAATCTCGTTGCCGGTAGTGACTACAAAATTTTGTGGTAAACAGCGTCCTTAAAACCAGTTTATGTACATTAAAAAATAAAAATATTTATTCGTTTCGAGCGGCCAGCGGCAGGGCTTTTTGCTCAGGCATATTGCAGCCGGCTGATTGATAAAAAAACCGGCGCGGGGCGGTAATCTGGGCGAGAAAATTTCTTCCTTACCTGCATACGCAAAAGAGTCGTTTAATTTTATAGGTAAATTGGACGGAGGTCGCCTTCGATAATAAAATAAAACCCATATGTTAAGACTTCTAAATCGGCGACAATATATTTGCATTACAATGGTTCTGTTATTATTACAGAGTATGGTTAGTTCTGGTAAGCAATGCCTTTTTTAAATTCCCTAATTAAACCCAAATTTATTCAGATAGGTACTGTAATAGGTATTTTTTAATTAAATTAAATTGCGCCCAGAATACCTATAGGGTTATGAGGCTCCTTAATTGTTTGCGCCCAGTTTACCTGTGTCGGAAATCTTGTTAATGAACTTTGCGCCCAAATTACCTTCGTCCAAAAAAACAAGTTCGTTTATTTTTTTAAAAGAAGAAAGCCAGCGCTCTCGCATTTTACGCTTAGTATCGTGCCCGAGTCCTTAGTGTACGGACCGACTGAAAAGCTACGAGTGTCAAGCGGGCGATAGGCGTGCTAGCGATTTTTGCAGTGCGAAGGCTGCATGTTAATTTTCGCCCGTCCGCTGAGAGTTGGTGTGGCCACTTGCATTTACGGTTAAAAAAATCGCTTGCGCGCCTTTCGCCCGCTTAACGCTTGTTGCTCTATTAGCACTATTTTTCCAAACTTTTGCAGATGTATTAAATTTTGGTCAGGGTTTCATATTAACTTAATTTAACTAAAACCAAGCTTATCTATTCTACAACTTCATATCAACTCGTTATTCAGAAAATTACAACTGTCGAACACATTAACTTAATAAATGTAATAATGGCCAATAAGCTACCCATTATAACGACCAGTATTAGTGGAGCGATACCACCGTCTAGCCCGTATGCCAATTAATATCAATCGGGTCACGTGACCCCGATAGAATATGTGGTAGAAGATTCCGAAAACTGATAAGACTTATGCAAAATGATCGAAGATAAGATGAAGGGCGGGAGGAGAGATTTGCAATTGCTTAAGAGGTGGCTAAAACGCAAAAATTGTCGTTATCTGAAAATGCGAACTTCTGTTTTACTTGTACAGGGTGGTGCGATTTCGACTGTTTTAACAGGAAACTCGTATTTCCTGACCAGATAGAAAAAAATTGACAGAGGTGTCTTGAGCTCGATTTTTTAAATTATATGAATGGTGAAAACCGCATTCCGAAATCTCCATCGGTATCAGAGATATAGGGCGTTTTTTATTTTTTGGCCATTTAAAAAAAATTGTAAATATATTGGACTATTCAGATTTTTAAAATTATTTCTAGTTTCGTTGAAAATATATAAAGCTTAGTTTTTTAAATATAAATCATAGCTGGCCATGATCTCGAAAAACTGCCTATTTTTTGCTCTTTCCAATGATATATTATTATTTATACTTATCTTTTAAATTGAGCGAGATATTTCAGTTTTTAATTTTTGCTATAGTAGGCCATGGAAAAAAATCGGCACTTGTCTAAGTCAGGTAAATGACATACCAGTTGTTTTATTTTTGCTAAAGTAGGCCATGCAAACATGTCAACCATCAATTACAGACTAAAAAATAATGCAATTAAATTACAAACTTTATATTTATAAATGAAGATTATAATAAAAAAATTGGCCTAAAAACTAAACGAGTTTAAACGAAAACCAGAAGCTATCGAAAAACTTAATTTAAAGTAGATGTTCAAAGTTGGCTCCTTCTTCCCTAATTCATAATAAACACCTTTTTTCCACTGCATTACAAGCATTTATTAGTTCAACAGGTCTAATCGCACCAAAAGCTTACCTAGTCGCTACTTGCAACTCTTCCCGTGTTTCGATAGTTTTTCTTCAAAAACTATATTCTTTAATCTTCCCCATTAAAAAAAATCTAATGGCATCTCAAGACCTAGCAGGCCATTAGTATAGATCCTTTAGGACCAATCCATTTATCTTGAAATTCTTAATTCAGAAAATCAGTTGTAATTCGTGCATTTATCGGAGGGCAACCATCTTGCTGATAATGGATATTTTGAGCCTGCGCTAATGGCAGATCTTCCAAAAATGGTGCAATATATGTTTGTAAGACATTCACATAATCGTGTGCAGTTAAACTTTCAACGTTTTAGGATGGTCTAAAACCTCACCTAATATATTTAGTTTCTGAATTTCACTTTCATCGTCAACTGCATACATTCTTGACCTCGGCTTCTTGAAACTTCCGTAATTTGTTAAATTTGATTTCAGAACTTGAAAGAGTTTTTTTATCTGGATGACGACGTTCAGGAAATCCATTCAAATATAATTCACTTGCGGCCTCGGAATTTTCACCAGACAGGAAATAGCACTTTAACATGTCAACTTTCTCGTAATTTTCTTACATTTTTCAAATAAAACAGAATTTCAATCAATAACTGATAGAAATGATAAATCATTTACCTGACTTTGTCAAGTGTAGATTTTTTCCATTGCCTACTGTAGCAAAAACTAAAAAACTAAAATATCTCGCTCAATTTCAAAGTATGAATAATAATATATAATTGGAAAAAGCAAAAAATAAGCAATATATATTTTCAACAAAACTAGAAATAATTTTAAAAATCTGTGTAGTCCAATGGATTCCACTCAAAAAAATGCTTTAAGAATGTTTATACCATTTTGGGAAGGTTTCAAAAATGACGGACTTACGAAATGGCCAAAAAGAATAACGCCCTATATCTCGGATACCGATAGTGATTTCGGGATGCGGTATTTACCCTTCATCTAAATTCAAAAATCAAACTCAAGACACCTATGTTAATTTTTTTCTATCTGGTCAGGAAATACGAGATTCCTGTTAAAACAGTCGAAATCGCACCACCCTGTACATGCAGGGTTATAGAATTCGTAAAATTAATGTAACAAAATTTGTGCTTTTATTTTTTTATAGACTTGTTATTACCGACTATTTAAAAAAATAAATGTTTACCCTCTTTCTGTGTCTTTATTTCGTTAGCGGTCCCCGTAAGTCAGTGACATTAATAATACATCCCCTTTTTTATCCTTTTTAAAAAATGTGCTATTTTCATTTAACAAAACACTTAAACTGCAAAAATAATCATAGAACGATGTATTGTTAACTAGAACATTGCCCCTAAATTTTTTTTTTTTTTTTTGATATACTAGATATCAATAGTAAAAAAATAATTTTATGTTTTTATACCGGCAGCGTTTGAAATTCTCAGGTTTGTACCAAAGTTAGTATACATTTTTTAAAAACTGCTTTATTTTGCAATCATTATACAGTGTGTTGCGAAATTAATGCACCAAATTTTAATATCATTTTCTACGTCAAAAATAAGCCCTAGTTTCCGATATAATTATATGTCCGAAAACACTTCAGGGAGTTGAAGTTCTAAGAAATTTTTTTTTTTATTACAATTTTCAAACTACTCCAGATATTCTATTGCTATTTCGTACATTGCTTTAAAGCAGCAAAAGATATTTTGCTATGTAAAATATTAGAAAAAATACCAGTAGCGCCTGTACAATATTTGTATGGACTATTTACAAAGAAAAAAATGGTGCGCCACTGCTTTTTTTTAAATAGGTAATTTTGAATAAATTAAATGTAATTTAAAATAAATTTGATTTTTTGACTTTTTCCCGAACGATGCACCGTTTTCTAAGAAAAAATAAAAACCATTTTGATGCATGACGTTCACTTTACTTTAAAAACATTTTTTTATTGGTAATATTTTTTAAAAGTCTTATTATTAACATACCTGGTGATGCATCGCCGGGCGGGAAATAGGAAATCCCATGTAATTTTTAATGGGGTCCATTATTGGCTCTCCTAATTATTTCAGAGAAAAACTCTATTGAAGTTTATTGAAGAGCATACAAATCTACGTACATGGTAAAAACTTTAGATTTTTCGGTTAACCCGTTTGCTAGTTAGATGCTAATATATTTTTAAAAATTGTTACATTATTATCGCCTTATATTTATGAACAACAATAAAAATACCAGTTAGCGTGACATTGCGTTGTCATTTTGAAATTTAGTGCTTTATTATTATCAAAAAATCGTACAGTGAAAAGATTAAAGTTGTATTTATACAAACGAATTAAGTTAAGTTAACTAAACTAGAGTAACAAATTTTAGGAATTTATGACATTTATAATATTTACATGCTTCAACAAATTATTAATATTATTACAATAATAAATATGTTGGAAATAAACTTAAGATTTAAGAAAATTTTCAAATATTCCTCCATTGACTTCTAGACAATAACCCAGACGTTCATAAAATTATCTTTTTACATTGGCTAACTGGTAAATTGAAATTTTATTGCATTGTGCAGAAATAGCATTTTTGAACTCATCTAGATTAGAGTAATTTTTATCATTGTATATCATGCTTTTAAATGGCCCCAGAGGAAGAAGTCCTTTGGCGAAATATCAGGAGACCTGGCTGGCCAATTTATAGTGTAGGCCAATAACATTTCCATTAAAAGCATTGGGTAAATATTTCCGAACAGCCAGGATATTATGTGCCGGGCAGCCATCCATTTGGTACCAAATTTCCTGATTTTCCCTGGATACATCATTTAAAGCGGGTAAAATTAGTTTTTAAGTAGTTCCAAATAAAATTCTGCATTAAAATTTTGTATAAGAAAAAATGGTCCAGTAATATGTTGTCCGAAAATCTTCGCCCAAACATTTACTTTCTGTGGATATTGCGTCCTCGTTTCGACAAATCTGTGTTGGTTTTCTTTGCTCCAGTATCGGTAATTTTGATTATTGGGTTCATTGTTTAACGTAAATGTGCACTCATCAGTAAAACAAATATTTCTTAAAAATTCCCTGTCCATGTTTGCCCTTTCCATCATGTCAAAACAAAATTCCTGCCGTCGTATTTCATCCCCATCCCTTAGCTCTTGATGTCTTTCATATTTGTATGAAATGTATTTATGGCTTTTTAAAATCCGGTGTACTGTGGATTGATCTTTTCCTATGATATCCTGAAGTTTCATTGTACTCACCTTCCCTTCATTTTCTTCCATGTGCAATAAAATTTCCAGATCTCTACATCATCTCTCTTACATTTTCTTCTCTTTGATACTCCCTAGCTTTACATCTGCAGTTACTTATCACTGTGCCTTTGGTCTCAAATTAAATACCAGTAGCGCCTGTACAATATTTGTATGGACTATTTACAAAGAAAAAAATGGTGCGTCACAGCTTTTTTTTTTAAATAGGTAATTTTGAATAAATTAAATGTAATTTAAAATAAATTTGATTTTTTGACTTTTTCCCGAACGATGCACCGTTTTCTAAGAAAAAATAAAAACCATTTTGATGCATGACGTTCACTTTACTTTAAAAACATTTTTTTATTGGTAATATTTTTTTAATAGTCTTATTATTAACATACCGGGTGATGCATCGCCGGGCGGGACATAGGAAATCCCATGTAATTTTTAATGGGGTCCATTATTGGCTCTCCTAATTATTTCAGAGAAAAACTCTATTGAAGTTTATTGAAGAGCATACAAATCTACGTACATGGTAAAAACTTTAGATTTTTCGGTTAACCCGTTTGCTAGTTAGATGCTAATATATTTTTAAAAATTGTTACATTATTATCGCCTTATATTTATGAACAACAATAAAAATACCAGTTAGCGTGACATTGCGTTGTCATTTTGAAATTTAGTGCTTTATTATTATCAAAAAATCGTACAGTGAAAAGATTAAAGTTGTATTTATACAAACGAATTAAGTTAAGTTAACTAAACTAGAGTAACAAATTTTAGGAACTTATGACATTTATAATATTTACATGCTTCAACAAATTATTAATATTATTACAATAATAAATATGTTGGAAATAAACTTAAGATTTAAGAAAATTTTCAAATATTCCTCCATTGACTGCTAGACAATAACCCAGACGTTCATAAAATTATCTTCTTACATTGGCTAACTCGTAAATTGAAATTCCCTGTCCATGTTTGCCCTTTCCATCATGTCAAAACAAAATTCCTGCCGTCGTATTTCACTCCCATCCCTTAGCTCTTGATGTCTTTCATATTTGTATGAAATGTATTTATGGCTTTTTAAAATCCGGTGCACTGTGAATTGATCTTTTCCTATGATATCCTGAAGTTTCCTTGTACTCACCTTCCCTTCATTTTCTTCCATGTGCAATAAAATTTCCAGATCTCTACATCATCTCTCTTACATTTTCTTCTCTTTGATACTCCCTAGCTTTACATCTGCAGGTACTTATCACTGTGCCTTTGGTCTCAAATTTTTTGAGCGCGAACATGTCTGACACCTTTTGGTAACTATTTCCATGATAGTACCATTTAATCATTAATACTTTTCTTCAGTAGTATAACTCATGGTTAATCTTTTCGCTCTACGATTTTTTGATAATAAAGCACTAAATTTCAAAATAACAACGTTATGTCACGCTAGCTGGTATTTTTATTGTTGTTCATAAATATGAGGGGATAATAATGTAACAATTTTTAAAAATATATTAACATCTAACTAGCAAACGGTTTAACTAAAAAATTTAAAGTTTCTACCATGGACGTAGATTTGCATGCTCTTCAATAAACTTCAATAGAATTTTTCTCTAAAATAATTAGGGGAGCCAATAATTGACCCCATTAAAAATTACATAGGATTTCCTATGTCCCGCCCGGCGATGCATCACCCGGTATAATATCATTATATAACTTGATGTGTCATATAGGCTTGTCTTGAGACTTATATACTTTAAGCACTTTATATTAAGAAAAGTACCTAGTACGTAGCTATGGTTACTGACTTTTTAACCAAATTAAATATTCAAGTGTCTTTTTCAATTTAAAATGCCCAAAGTATAATACTTTAATTTATTTAGTTCGAAAATGTTAAAAAATTAAAATCATCCGATCAAGATATTAGATTTATCTTTTTATCTACACAAGTAAATTTTGCGACAAGCTTTTTTATCATAAATGTAATGATGTTATATGTCGATAGTCAAAGTCTTAAAAATAGCTTATTGTATTCTTTTTAGCGCATTTTGGTAAATTTTGTTCTCAAAAAAACTTTTTGTTTTTATTGGATTCTAAATACAACACATAAAATTTCAAAATACTATTTCTCAAAAGACTTCAAATTGGCCCTAACAAATATACATTTCCATTCCAAACAACATCACATACATGTATATCGGTTTCAAAGTAATGAGAAACAAGGGACTATCTGACTACTCCTTGTTCCTTTTAAGTCCACGGGATCTATTCAGTTTGTAACAACACTATCAATGCTAAAACTACAAACAGCTAATTTGGTACACCAAACACTACGTCGAACGTGTGGGTACATTGTCTTTGCGATATCCCGTATTATTCCGACAGGGCCATTGGATCGATACACATTGTCGTCTGTGAATCACTCGATGAATAAATTTTTGCTCTGATGGTTTCCATTAAGATTGTATAGTGTGATCCGACGAAATTGAAATGAAAATAGGAGGCATCCATGAATTACGTGACATTGGAAAATTGGAGGGGATTAAAGCAAATCTTCCTTGAGGGGAGGGGTCAAAAAATTGAAAAAATGCCACACGTAATTTATGGACGCCCACAACATAGGTTTTGCAAAAAACTCGCTATAGTGCCTGGTCCAGTTATAAACTGGGCTTCAAGATAAAAAACCTTTTAAAAACTTTTTAGGGTTTTTAGTCTGTTAATGTCAAATGCTTCGGGTGTCGGACTGGGCGAACGCGTGACTTTTTGTCGGTTAAGTTTGCCACAATTTTTAACTTGTAATTTTTATACATCGTGCCAAAAATCGTAAGAATTACAGTCACAAAACCCGCCTAGTCCTATACGCGAAACATGTGTTTGAGCCCTATCGTTTTATGACAGTAACCCTTGGCACAATGTTTAAAAATTGCATTGCTTGTTGTAATACTTTTTAAAATATTTAATTAGTTGCTTTAAATTAATCGTTATACTAAAAAAACTCTTGTAACACATGTTTTTGGTAACGCAAAGATTGTCATTTTGTAAACGCATTTTAGTAGTTTTAAATGAACGTTACTTTTTAATGTGTGCAAAATGACGCGTTTACACGTGCATGGAATTAGTGGCACCTTTAACAATGCCAGTTAAAGTTGCGCGCCAGTAAACGTTTACATGCTGCATGTGGAGAAATAGTATTTTTGCTTGCCAGTTTTGGTTTTTAAAAATCGTGGTTGATAAAATTTAGCCTTAACTTTCTGGATAACCAAATCCTGAAATCCTCATCGCTTTTGATAAGATGTTCTATAAATACGGGTTTTATTCACAAACCTTGTGAAATGTTATAATTTTTTCAGAACTTCACTTTTTCTCATTTTTAATTTGAAACTAACAACTCGACAAAAATTCAATATTAGCCGATCCGTGATCACTTCGTTGGGCTTTAATTATATTTTTCCCTGAACTTTTTGTTCAATCATAATAAAATATAGCCAATAACACTCCTAAATAGTGTAGATTTCTGACTGTGAAAAAAATTTCATGTTCGGTTCAGTATTTTCGAAGATTAGCCTCTCCAAACAAAGTAACAAATTTTACCTCTTTATAATATTAATATAGATAAGGTTTTCTAAAAACTGACTTATAACTGGCGAATCGATCCGCAAGTTTCTGTTTACAGGTTGCAATGAATACTTGATATGTTCGCCATTTTCTACTGGCGCATGGAAAAGTTAGAAGGCAACTAACTTTCTGCGTTTTTGCACGCATAGATATACTGGCGCGCCAGTAGAGGTTTAAACTTGCAGTGATTTGTGGACTGGCGTGTAAGTTATGACTGGTGCCACCAATTCCATGCTTGAGTAAACGAGCCATTTAGATAAAATTTAGTTTAGAAAAAAACTCTAAAATAAAGCTTCCTATTTTTATTTGGAGGGTCGATAATGTGTTTTTAATAAATGTTTTTATTATTAAGATATTTTAAAAATTGACCCAAATATAAATGGCTTTACTATTTTCTGTTTAACTGTGTAAACTTACTAGGGTAACACGATTAAATGGAAGTACGGAGTTATCCATTTTGGGTTCGTGTTCCAGAATAATTTTAAGATTATAATTGGGTTTAAACATAGTGTTGCTTCTACGTATAACTTGATTTGGAAAATATTGGATGTTGTTAATGGTTTTAGCTAGAAAGTTTGTCTTAAGTTAGTAAACGATGCCTATGCAACATGGATTGCCAGTAATTATGTTAGGAAAATACATCTTTGTACAACAGTAGCAGGTAGATATTAGACAATAAATGCCTGAATGTCAACATTTTCTGACAGCTTGATGTATTGATCTGGTAACTGCGTTAAACTGGACATACACACTGTGATGCATACCATCGGGCTTACCCAAAGAGGTAAGTCTGCGAGTAAGACTGATACTGTCATTTGCACTTGACCTTCAGAGCTGGAATTAAAAAAGTACTTATTTATAATTTATGAAAGGTTGGTACAGTACTAATGATATTGAGGCAACTAAATAAACTCATGCCTGTTGTTCTTTTCAAAGGTAAACGACTGTCCAGTAAGGACCATAGCCACAATAACAAGCGTAAGCGTCGAGCGATAAGGATCCAATCTGTTTATGTTACCGGTAGTGATTACAATATTGTGGTAAACAGCGTCTTTAAACCAGCTTATACACATTACAAGCGCTCCGCGGATAATATTTGTTCGTTTTGAGCGGCCCGCGGCAGGAATTTTTCGCTCAAGAATGTTGCAGCCAGCTGATTTAAAAAAAAAAAAACAAGTTTTTTTATTCTGGCATAAAGATCAAAGACAGCGCTCTCACATTTTACGCTCTACGCTGGCCGCTTACGCTTAGGTATCGTGCCCGAGACCTTAGTCGGGATTTTTGACTTTCGTCAGAGGTGACAGATTTAGCAATTTGTTTTTACCGTTTAATTTCTTCATCTTTTTTCCTAAAAAAAGGTATACCCTATTTTAATCGATATTTTGTACCGTTCTTCATAAAATCACACTTTTAAAACATAAATACAAACTATTTCAAAGGTATTAAAAACTTTATGTATTTTATAAAACCATTAGAAAAGTCAGAAATATTAAAAAATGGTGTATATGATTTTTTTGTTATTAAATAAATAAATATAACATTTTCATGGGCGTAGTCAGGCACCGGCCACTTAATAAAAATAAATAATGTCGTAAACTAATGTTTCCTTTAGTTAACAGATGATATATGTGGAACAATTTTATTAAATGCCTTTTGGAAAAAACCTTTTCAGAAATACCGCTTTTGTGGTACCCAATGGTTTGGAATAAAATGTTCTTTTAGGATATGCTAATGAGTCACCCTCTCTACATTAAAATTTTCCTTATGCCAAAAAATCATTATTCTATATTCTTATGGATGTCACCTGTAATGTTGTTTTGTGTCCCGCAATAATTTTGAAGAGCAAAAAAACTCTCACATGTTTCCAGAATACGCTGCCTTTTACGTTCCCCCTTACAAGGGGGAACAGGCATTTTAGGGGGGAGGGGGAGCTACTCCTGTTCCCCCTGGCTTCGCAACTGAGACCACCTGCCTACTACCTTTGAGAAACCGAAAATTATTAGTTTTCCTTTGCCGCCCCCTCCCCTAAACAAAATCGTGGCTACGCCCATGGACATTTTTATTACGTTTAAGGTGGTACAAGTTATCGATTTTTCGGTTTTTGTAGAAAAATGATGGAGGATTTAAACGGTAAATGTATACATACATTAAATAGAAAAAAGCCGTTTACCTATAAAAACACCATTAAGAAATATTTGGGCTGAAGTCTACTTTTTAAGAACCGAAGTGTTTGCCGGAACAACGTTCTAACCGACAGTCTGGTCTAGATTGGATTTCCATAAAACAAAGCCCCCACCGTTTTTTGTTTTTTATTCTAAATACATTAAAATATCCATAAGTAGGCAACCTAAGTGTTGTGGTTTTTCTTAATTGAAAGAAAAATTTTAAAATCGTTTTTTTATATTTTTCTCAAAACTAAACTTTTGGCGGTTAGAACGTTGTTCCGGCATACCCTTCAAATGTGTTTTATTATTTCTGTACCTTAAAAGCAGTTGGACAGAAGTCCACTTATTAAAGTTTTACAGGACTGGACGCGAGAAGAACTGCGCGAACTGGACGTTAGCACACGAAAAATGATGCATCTTCACCGCAGCATCCATCTCCGCTTATCAGTCTCCCGCATTTACCTCTCACGCCATCAGGGAGGTCGCGGCCTTTTAAGCTTGGAGTGTATGCATGATCGTTTGGTTTTAAGTCTTGCTTGTCAGGTTGCAAAAAGCACGGATCCACTGCTGCAGTTAGTAAAAGAACATGAGATGGCCAATGTTGGAGCATTTTTGTTCAAGGCAGCCGAGCGAGCCACGGAGAAATTTGGTCTCAGATTTGAAATAGATTCTAACGACGACCAATCACTTATAAGACAGGAGTCTAGTGCTATAAACAATAACAACGGATGCTCTTAGAAGATCACATCAATAAGCCGCAGTACGGAGTCTTTTACAGAAACATCAATAGACTGGATCTATCTCGAAAGCTTACGTTTGGGTTTTTGAGATCCGCCGAGCCGTCTGAGACCGAAGGATTCTTACTAGCATACCAAGATGGGGTGATAAACACATTGGTGTACCGAAGCCAATTTTCCAACGTTCTTGACACCGCATGTCGAACCTGTCGACAGCAACCCGAAACCCTTATGCATTTATTGTCAGCTTGTCCAGTGCATGCTGTCAATAGCTACATCCATCGGCATAATGACGCTCTTCGGGTACTTTACTATCACCTGAGGCATTACTACGGCATCGATGAAACAGCAAGATTGCCGTTTGCTCCCGGAGACATTGAGGCAGTAGTGGAAAATGACAACTGTCGCATATACTGGAATTACGCGTGCCCAACAACGCATCAAATTCAAGCGAATAAACCCGACATCGTTCTCCTTGATAAGACAAACCACACCATGTATGTAATAGAGTTCTCCGCCCCAGCGGAAACAAACATCGATATAAAAAAACGGGAGAAACGAGCCAAATATCAAGATCTTTTTGGCGAACTTCGGAGGCTCTATCCGGAGTATACCGTGCGCTGGACTGATAATTGGCGTTTTGGGAAGCATGAAGAATAACATATTAAGTGAAATGAGGTACATTCAGCATGTCAAAATACACTCGAACAACTGGTGATGAAGATGCAGAAATCTATTGTCCTTGGATCCCTTCGTCTACTGAGGCAAATGAATTTGGCCGAAGATCACTGACCGAGCGGACGCGAGGAGTGGTCTTCGATATGGATGGCCTTACGTACGACGCCCTATGGGGTCGGAGCCATGGGATACGTCGTGTTGGATCTTTTAAAGAATACTGTGGTAAAGCACATTCAGACTTATTTCGTTCTGACTTCTAGAGGCCAATAAACGACCCTTTTGTCCCCTATTGTCGGCAGGCGCTTTAGCCAGGTGTTAACCTGCTATAATATTTGAACGGAACAGGGTGGAATTTACTTTTTTATAGGAAAAAATAGAAACACATTGATAATCACATATTTTATTATTAATAGGAACAAAATTATTTATAAAATATACCTAGGGATACTATAATTTATTTTTTTAAACATTGTCATCACGTGACTAACTGACGACTTTCTAATAGCGTTTTTCGACATCGCTTTCGTTTATATTGTCGTTTAATGTTTATGGAGAATGACAAAGAAAGAATATAATTTACTTTTCGTTGATCATTGCGTCAAAAAGTCACGTGATGGCAATGTTTAAAAAAATAAATTATACCTACTTAGTCATTTAAAAAAATTAATAAATAAAAAGCTTTTAAAAATACAATATACAATATAAAATGAAAAGTATCTAAAAATATTACAACTTATAATTATTATTAGGACGTATTCAATTAAATCAGTGTCACTATCATCCCCTAACTGTATAATTAACTCCTTAACATTACTTGAAAGTGTGGTATATGATTGTTCAACTTTAATTACGTGATCTACGCTGTTGCTCCAACTATTTACTGGTATTTTATCTATTTCCCTGGTGATAATGCCTGATACAAAACTATTTAAAGTCGGTGAACTGTTGTTTCGTCTAACTTGCGATTTCAATTGATGCCAAATATGTTCTATAGGGTTAAAAATGCAGTGATATGGTGGAAGCCTTAAAACTGAATGTCCCATGCTATTTGCAAACTCATCACAAACATATTTTTCCTCTATATTAAAACATTTTAATACTTCAAGTAATTGTTTTTTGAATAATTTTCATGAAAATAAATATCATTGGCGTGCATAAATTCTTGAATAATTGCTTTGGTGTCACTCGAACAAGGGTGTTTGTTTAATTGCCTACTATGATAGCTAGCGTTATCCATAACAATAACACTTTGAGGGGGAATATTGGGAATTAACTTATTTTTAAACCAGTCTTCAAATAAATGTGCAGTTGTGTCGTCATGGTAGTCAAGAGAAGAGTCTTTTATATTTTTTGCACTCAGTGATAAAGCATTTGGAACCCATCCGTCTTTTGATCCCGCATGTATAATTGTTATCCGCTTACCTCTGTTGGATGGTGCTTTTGTGTTACATTTACCACTTGAATCGTCCCAACTTTTTGATGGCGTGTCATGGGTATCGTACCACGTTTCATCCAAGTAAATAATCGACCTTCCTTGACTTCTATACATATCTATTTTCGTAAGATATTCTAATCTCCATTTCCGTAGTCGTTGCGATTTCATCAGCACTACTTGTTTTTTGTCGATCTTCTTAAATTTGAATCCTAGTTTTTTCACAGTCTTCTACAATGTTGTTCTGCCACACTGTATGCCACTTTCGTCCATTTCTAGTCTCTTCATTAAGGTGTCCAATGTTGGTACATTTTGCTCTTCATACATTTTATAGATTTTTCGTCGAATTAGGTCTTTATCACTTACATCAAGTTTTGTGGCAGTACCAGAATCGCATCTTTTCTTTCTCATGACTATCGGTTTTTTAACAATATCGCGTATGGTAGACTTTGGTATTTTCGTTAACCTGCACGTTTCTTCCAAAGCTGCTTGTATAGAAACATCGTTTCTTAAAGTTGAATATACATTCTTTACAATTTCTTTAGCATCAACAGAAAGATGCTTTCTCTTGCTGCTTGCTGTACTACTTGCTTGCTGCTCGTTGTCGCTTGCTTCATCGTCAGATTCACTCCACGTTCGCCACATTTTGGAAAATACTAAGCCATTTACTGTTCTAAGGGCATAAATATACCCAAACTCCTTTTGAAAAAATTCAGGTAGGTATAGGTAATTAAGGTATACCTTTTTTTTATTACAATTGATTTTTGCCTACCGAAATTTATTTTTAAGGTACCTACCTGTACCTATTTATCAAATTACACAAAAGGCCAAGTAGTTTTCATTATATCTTTACTTAATTAGGTAGGTAACCATATTATTCATATTATTTCCTTAAAAATTCAAATTGTAATGAAAGTTACCTAGTACCCAAAATTATGTTTAGAAATACTAACTACATACCTCTCTACACATTTTTACATATTTTTAGACAATTTATATCTATCTATCAATATTTCAATTGCTTCTCAATGTAAAAGTAAAAGTCTACTCCGGCCCTGCCGGCCGGTAGGAAGATTTAAGGCTTTGGCACACAGAACGCGGTCTGTCGCGGCGGGCAGCGATTTTGGAACGCGACGGGAAAGCGATAATTCTATATTACAGACAAATATATTATAACAGTCACACTGAAGGCGGTCAATCGCGGCGGTCCAGTTAAGACCGCGACGACAAGCGATACACCAGTACAAATTTACAGATTTCCCGCGTAAAATATACATCATGGCGGAAAATACTGAAGTGTTTATAGAAACTGTAAGAAGTTATGTGTACTATACTATATTTGTCATATTCATAACATGTTAATCAAACTGTAGTTTATATATCACACATAAAGTGTATGTTTTTAAGTACATACCTTAAACAAATGGCTAATCTTTCTCTTGTATTAATTGGTTTCCTCCAGTTCGTGGTGCACTTAGCAATATTTGTCTTTAAAAGGTCATGTAATTCTTCAAAACACAATCTCGACATGCGGAAATATTGAAAAAATCTATCTTCATGTAACTGTAGTTCTATACAGAGACGATGGTATTCACCAAATTGTTCTCTTTTTTATTGATGGGATGCACCCAGCAACGTCTCTTCTTTTTCTTTTTCTGTAGAGCAAAGAGAAGGAGAATTTGTTCTTCGTCAGAACTGGACATTGCGAACACATACGCGACCGAAAATAAAGTAATTTCGCAACCTGTGTGGCATTATAGATCGCTTTACCGCCGCGAAGATCGCGCGAAATCTGCCCGCCGCGACAGACCGCTTTCTGTGTGCCAAAGCCTTTATTGGAGGCAATATAATCGAAGTCCTTAAGTCAGAACGATATAAGAATGAATACAGTTTAATCA
>JACEGR010008657.1:0-34640 GCA_014170235.1 Listronotus bonariensis | reverse complement strand
AAATTATTTCTACATCTAAAGGAAAGGCGGAACCATTTGCTAAACAATTTGCTGCCAATTCAACCAATCCTCCAATTCCAACTATTCCCCCAGATCCTTACAAAATGCCCAATATTATTTTTAAGGTAAAACACATTAAGCGTATCCTTTCTTCTCTTAACACCAAGAAATCGTCAGGGCTAGTTGGAATACTAGCAATCGTTTAAAAAAAATGTGCTCCTGAACTTGCACCTATTTTAAGTAGGCTCTTTCGAATTTCTTATGACACGGGTATTTTTCCGGACAGCTGCAGAGCTGCACGTGTCCAGCCTATTCCCTAGAAAGGATCTAAATCTCTTCCATCCAACTATTATTATAGACCTATTTCACTCCTCTCAATGCTTTGTAAAGTAATGGAGAAATCCATTAACTCGCAAATTCTTGGGTATTTAGAAAAACATAAAACTTTACATGACAGGCAATACGGATTTCGTTACAAGAGATCTACAGCAGATCTTCTTTCCTTCGTTTCACACAACTGGAATAAGTCTCTTGAGTTTCTAGGTGAGTCCCAGATCGTTGCTCTTGATATATCTAAAGCTTTCGACCAGGTCTGGCATGACGCACTTCTCAACAAACTTCCCTCCTACGGTCTTCCAACTAAACTCTGCTCTTGGCTCTCTAGTTATCTTTCCAATCGACGTATATCAGTCATTGTTGATGGCCACTCTTCAAGCTTTCACGAAATTAATGCTGGAGTGCCTTAGGGTTCAGTACTAGCACCAACTTTGTTCCTTCTTCACATCAACTTTCTTCGACAACCAATCCCATTCATAGTTAAGCTGACGATAGTACCCTTCACTCCACATTTCAGGTTCTCAAACCAATCTCTCAACCCGACTTGGAAAGCAAACGCAGGGCGATGCAAATATCTCTTTCACAGGATCTCAATTTGATTTTGGATTGGGGCGCCAAAAATCTCGTTCAATTTAATGCATCCAAGACACAATCATGTTCCTTGTCGCGAAAAAATCATTAAACACTCACCCTTTGCTTATGAGTGGCCAGGTTTTGCAGAGCGGGGGCACATTCAACCTTGTGGGCGTCACATTTGAGAATAACCTTAACTGGCATAAACACATTGTATCTATAGCCACTGCGGCTTCAAAAAGCTTGGATTTCTTTTTCGAGCCAAAAAGTATTTTTCTCCTTCCAATTTATACACTTTGTATGTGTCCCAAATTCGACCCTCTCTGGAATATTGTTCTCATGTCTGGGGAATGGCATCCCCTACAACCCTCAGCATTCTTGATGCCATTCAAAGAAGATCTGTTCGTCTTATTAATGATCCTTTGCTTACTCAAAGACTTCCTTCTCTTGCCCATCGTCGAGCTGTGGGAGATCTATCGCTGTTCTATAGATACTTTTACGGCCTCTGCTCCGACGAATTATCCAGTATAGTTCCTCCTCTTGCAGCTCCCAACAGAGAAACTCGTGGTGCCGCGCGTATGCATCCCTATACGGTTTAATTGGACAGACCCGAACTTCCCATTTTGTTCGTTCTTTTATCCCCAGAGTTTCTAGAATGTGAAACCTACTGCCAGCGGAGATCTTTTCTTCTCCCCCAAATCTTTAAGTTTTTAAGTCCCTTGTTAACAAACTTCCTCTTACCTTGCTTAAGACACCCACGGTACGTTAGTATTTAGGCTTTCTGCCTTCGTGGATTGTCCAAAGATAACAAAAAACAATGCATACACTCACACTATAAAGAAGATAATGAAAGAAATTATTAAATCTCAATATCCTCAAGATTATGTTCTTCAGCTTTTTTTGCTTAAGCTGAAACATATTGAATAGTGGACCACTAACTCACGTATCCTGTGATTCAAATGACTTAAAAGCATTAATTTCTAATAATATTTTGATTGGGCCAAATTACGCCGCAGTTCCAGTTGCAGCATCCAGTAAAAAGACCTAAATTTATTGACTAAATGAAAAGCAGTTTAGAAAATTACAGATGTATTTTGGAAACATTGGACTAAAGAATATAGGCCATTTCTCATAAGGGGAACCAAATAGCACCAGGAAGTAAAATTAAGCAAGAAAGGGGATATCGTTCTCATTGTACATTCAAACGGACCAAGAAATGTAGGGCCCAAAGAAAGTTTAACACAGGATGGCAAAATTAAAGCTGTCGTTATTTACCTGACTAATGGCACAATATTGAAAAGACCAACTTCAAAATTATGTTTATTGGATGTGACAGGAGATCAGGATTAGTTGTATTTTACCTAGAACAATACTACGGGGAAAATGTTGATAATTATCTTTTATTTTTTAGTTTTGCTGTTACCTTTTATATTTATTTGTTGTCGTTGTTATTGAAAAAAAAATATATAGAAAAAAAATGTTGAATGCCAAATAAATAAGTTTCGTCTTATTTAAATTAATTTTCGAGTCGAGCAGATGTATTTCTCCTAAGGCAGGTTTTTAAGGAATTCACATAATTAATTGCACGATTTTTTTTTTAGAATGTTATCTTTAAAATTGTCTCCAATTTTATCTTATAAACAAGGCTTACTTTTTACAACTTTAATTACCGTAAGAACATCGTACTAAAGCAACGACAATTATTACTAGAAGAACAATTATAAACTAAGATAGAACTCGCACCAAAACATTACTTTGCACAGGCAAGTCTGATATCGTGTAAAAGTGTACATAACAAAACAGTGAAGTCGACAACATCGGCTGCATAAATCGGAAACGGCTAACGGAGCGGCAAGTAAGTCGAGCCAGGCTATGTGTAGAACTAATAATTTAATAATATTGTATTCGGCGTCGGCGCGGCGTCATAACCGGCACATATTTAACGGTGTGTGTGAAAACGCCAAAAGTCATAAGTGATTACATTTAACCTATTTTGTTTTTAAAATAAACAATTCTTAATATTGCAAATTTGCCTTTAAATTATGCTAACCAAGTACACAACATTTTAAGTGTAATATTAGTTTTCTTTGGATGTTGGTATTTTAAATCATAAAAGTTTAAATAACAAAAGTACAATTTTAAAAAGTTATAAATATTTACCTAACAAGTGATAAAAGAAATACTTTTCCGCACGCGACGGCAGTTGTACGAACGACGCGAAGCGGAGTTCGGGTAAGTTGTCATGTGTGGAAAAGACACTTTTCGTACGTGTTAGGTACAAATTTTTTCTACTAGTTTGTGGAAAAGTCAAACTAAACAACCATTAGGTAATATTTATTTTTACAATTACCACTTATTATTATTAACATCATTAATCGTAAAAAAACAGTTGGCAGCATTTTGCAAATGAATCGCAGCGGCAAGTTGTTGTGGGTAAGTTGCTGAGTTGGAGATTGCCGTTGAGGTGCAATTGAACTGGTCGTAGTTACAGGTAACTAAGACACATTGTTGCTTGCTAAAAGACGGTACAATGGGCCTTGAGTGCGTTTTGCTGTGTTCAAAATTAGATGAATTTTGGGATAATATTTTATTTGATAAGTCCGTCTTGAAAGTGGTAGAGCTTTCTAGGAAGCCTTCTGCAACAGATAATGACTTCCAACCTCCAATTTGTTATGCCTTTACCAGAATAAGCCAACATTGTAAAGTTCTGGGTTTGGAAGACGTTAAGAAGCAGCTATTTCAGAGGGCATCTTGCTAAAAGTATTTATTCCTAAGCACTGGACAGTACAAGCCAATTTTTTGTTATTAACAAAAATCTTCTGTGTGGTGTTTTCGGCTTTCGTAAACTGGAATATTTTCTATTCAAAGCTAGATATTTTCCATTTTCAATTTTCTCGAAAATAACAAAACTTCGGCCAGAATGGTTTCTGGAGTGTGGAATATTTACAATTAAAAGATTTCCCTTATCGTCAATATCATCAATTTTAATTTTTATCAATTCTTCTTGACGACACGCACCAGCTAGTCTGAAAATTGAGACATCATTTGGAATATCCATAATAAATTTTGTTATTTCATCTTTCGAGAAATTTTCGGCCTTCTTGGGTCTAAATCCCACATTTTGCTTCTTCAAAAATGATGTAACTTTAAAATATTTACTTAAATCCATGTTCTTCTCGATCTTAATGACACTTTTTAACATGGAATACCTTGACCATAAGGTATTGGGTTTACATGTTTTAGCAAATTCCACGAAATATGTCATAAAAACTTCACCTTACACACTTTTGATTTTTTTCTCGCTACACCAGCTTGTAAATGCTGTATATTCTTTCTCGTACCTGTGCCTCGACTTGGAAGGCAAAAAATCTAAATTTGCTATTTCGGCTGCTTTGAGAATGGATTCAGGTAATTTCTCGTCATAAGACTCAATCGAAAACGTTTTTTATTCAAAATCGACGATACTGATTAGAATGTACTAAAGACACTTTTAATTATCGATGACTTTTATTGATCTTTTATATTATGGACACTGGCACCGGTCAAAACTAAAAATCCGACAAGCAAGTTTAATATATACCAGAATGTTTGAAACAATGTTACACCTAATTTGTACAAATCAAAGAATACTATGCCAATAATAGAATTATACCAAGTCAAACTTCAAAATTAAAAACATTTTAAGTACCTGTTTAAGTGGTAAATTTGCAAGGGTTCACTTTTCTGCACTAGTGCGGAAAAGTGACACTTTCCAAACTAAATTGCGTGTGAAAAAGTGCTGCTTTCCACATGCTAGTAGAAAAAATGTAAATTAAGTTTTATTTTACCATATTTTAAAATGAAATAACTGTCAACCAAATTAAAATAAATTAAATTACCTTAATTGTTACAACATCTCATTACAAATAATTGTTAATAAATAATTAAAAAATAATAATACATTACAAAATTTAAAATGTTTATGTTACCCTATAATAATACCAGTCTTATACATTTACGCACAGAATTATAAAGATTTTAATTAATATCGTTAATATAATTATCTAAAATCAGAGTAAATTTATATTAGAAAGATTACGATATTGTCGCTATATTTGCAGCCATTTTTTGACGTCATAAAGTACCCGCTTAGCCATGTTTTTTTTTATCCTTGGACAATCCACGAAGGGTAAGAGCCTAAATACCAACATACCGTGGATGTCTTAGGCGAGGTAAGAGGAAGCTTGAGTAGTAATTATGATTTAATATTAAATGGAATAAGTGTTAACAGTAACACCCGTGCCGGAAAGATACAGTATGTAATATTATTAGAACAACCAATTATAATAACACTTATTCAGTAATATTCGATTGCAACTTATTTAACTTGATAAAAAATGATTAAAAACAAATTATTGTATTTCAACAAACACCGTCTGGTGCATCGCCAGACTGTCCACAGGAAATCCCATGTAAATTTTGATACCTTGAAATAATGGCTCCCCTTTTGATTTCACAATAAAATTGTGTAAGACTATTTCAAAGAGATTAATAAGATAAGCACACACACTAATTTGTCTTATTTTCTAATACGCCAATTAAAAGTTGTTTAAAAAAACAATTTTTAAAATCGTTGCTTACCTAATATATGCCGAAAAATGCTTAAATAGTCAATCCTTACTTCGCAGCTACTGGGAGCTCCAAAAGCCAGGTTGCAAGAGCATAATGATAATTTTATTTAAAGAAAAAATGAAAATCTGTTTACAGTTTGTATAAAAATAAGGACTATCTTTTTTATCATTGTTCGTAAGAAGACATAATAAGAAACCGTATCGGATAATTTTTTTAACTTACCTCTAAAAGAGGGTGGATATAAATAGTATATTCTTCAGCACACCTACGCTGACTAAATAAATCGTTTATTAAGAGTGTTCGAAAAGGTGAGATCAAAAATGATAGGGGTGAGAAAGTGATCCAATATGTTGTTAGTACTTCATATAAAAAAAGTTCTATCGCTCTTCGTTAGGAAGATATTGGGATTGAAAATTGTTTAAAAAAACTATTTTAATTATAAGTTTTGAACTGTTGCCACAGTACCAATGATATTTGACTGCAAAATAACCTTATAGTAATGCTTCATTTGAGAAGTAAACGGCTGTTCGGTAAGTCGGGTTATACAGGTTGCGACAATTTTTAAAAATTTAATGTATGTATTTTTAACACAGGTGACAAATTCGACATTTTGCTTGGACGGCTTAATTCCTTTTTCACAAATTTATTTAAATGTGGTAAAATTATAAAAACGGTGTTTGTAAGCACCTTAAACTTTTACGTACTTTTTGCAATAATATTGGCTGTGGTCCCCACTGAGACGCCACTTAAACCAACAATACTAATCTAGGCAAAGCTTTACAAGCACCTTATTAAATTAAATAAGTGCCAAAATTTTATTTAAATCGGTTAAAAGGTTCCTAAGATATTTAGAAGATACAGACTTTTTTTTAATTTTAACGCCCTGTATCTCAGAAGGAAAGCAAGTCGGGACATATGTTTATAGGAACTTTTTATATATTTTCTTTTTGACTGTCAAAATTTGTCATTACTATAAATACTATATATACTATATAATATTTATTTTTTACATTATTTTAACTTAATATTGAAAAAGTCAATATATCGGTATTTTTAAAAAGTCAAAAATAAAAGAAAAAATAAATTACAGGCGATCTGAGGTCGGGAAGTAAAAGAATGTGAGTTTTTAAGAGTGGAAAATGGTTTTAGTGGATTTCATGCCAAATTACTAGTC
Source organism: Listronotus bonariensis (assembly GCA_014170235.1). Classification (NCBI taxonomy): domain Eukaryota; kingdom Metazoa; phylum Arthropoda; class Insecta; order Coleoptera; family Curculionidae; genus Listronotus; species Listronotus bonariensis. The sequence goes on along the minus strand of JACEGR010008657.1, from coordinate 27,946 downwards.
CTATAGAAATTCATGTTTATTTTTTTACATGTATGGGCGGTTACTACTATTCAACTTATAACGATTCATGTACAACTCTTTTAAAGCATTATACAAGTTATTGACTAAGAGGAAATAGCTAATCAAATTTTGCGCCTGGTTTACGGTTTAAAAGTATTTACTCGCTTTTAAAAGAGAAGGCGAGCTTAAGTTCTTTACTAAATTAAGCAATCTTTAAAAAAGCCTTTTATAAAGAGAATAAATACCACTCTTTCTATTAATTTGGAACATATCAAGATAAAGGATTTTCAGCCAAACTATGTTTATTTACTTTATTTTCATTATTTAGATTAAATGGATAGTCATGAAATGTTAGCCTTTTACTTTATATTTCGAAGGCAATTTATTTTACTAATACAACAAACAAATGCAATTAAAATTATCCCGTTGTGAGTTTAAAATTTATTAGACAATCTTGCTATTTAAAAGAGGCAATAAATGAATAGTTCGGGCAAACAGAATGACTTATTGTTACACGTGCAATTCTTAATATTATGTATTAATATCACTTTATCCAAAATAATATGTGGGTGACAAAATCTACTTTAAAAAGTGCAGCGAAAAAAATTTTGATTTAAACATCTAAGCAAGCGTTGAAAAGCGTAGCCATCAACAACTAAAAGAAGTTCACAACAAAACGGCTAAATTAACAAAAAAAAAATATTTATCTTTGTAGAAAAAAATACCGTACCTTAACCCTTAAATAAAAAAATTTGAATGTCGGAGCAAAGAACAAAAAATAAAAGTAAAATTTGAAAATAAAGAAAATAAGTATTGGCAAGAGACGTTGCAAAATTTATTTTTCAACAAATTATAAAACAAACCCTAGATCACTTCCAAAGCTCTAGCTAAAATGCCAAGCAAAGCCCGATCTTCTATAACGGTTGCTGCCGTCCATTACCGTTATTTGAGTTTTTAATCTCTCTCAGGGGTTCTTTTGTACGTGGACGGACCACGCACGAACCGTTAATCGGCCACGTCATGCCCGGCCGCGTAATTTCCGTCGTTCTTTCAAATTCATTACATTTACGGTGTTTTTTACTAGTACCGCGCCAGGCCCGCCTGCGAACAGCGAGTCGGACAGCGTGCGTTCAGCGCGACGCACCTTTAAATCGCGTCTCATGTTACTACTGGCGGTCTCTGGTGGATTAAAATGAGTCATATAAACCTTTGTTTTTTTGCCGGCTAGCTGAGTAAAATTTAACGTCAAATTCTGGTACTTTCGATTGGCGGGGCGGACCTTGGAGCGCACTCGGCCGTTTCGCAAAAGAGCGCGGTTGGGTCTGTAGCTGGGCCTAGGTTTGGGGTGGTCCACCCTTCCATCTGGCGCTCAGAAACTAACCCGCGCTCCTCTGCGTCACGCGCGGCGACGCTCAAAAGTGACATGCAGGGCGTGACATTTTTCATGAACTTCTTGAAATTCTCGCAGGCAAGCGCGGTTAGATCTGTTAACGAGGGCTAGCTAAGGAACTCCGTCTCCAGCCCCAGACATCCAAAAACTCCCCGCGCTCACCTGCGTCAACCGCGGCGGCACTCCTAATTTAAGTCAAATCGGTTGACTGAAGGTCATCATTATTGTTGTTGTTATTATATTGTGTAACAGCCCGGTGTTTATCGCGTACCGCTTCTACACACGCCACGTTATAGTACGCCGCGCCGGTCTCTCACTAGTGTCAGTGTCAGGCATAGCGGCGGTTAAAACGCGGGCTGCCCGCTAATTTTTATTAATGATATGAATTTATTAAGCAAAGGAGATAATCTTTAGTTTCAATTACTTGCCATCTAGATGACTTGGCTAAAATACATGTTGATTTTTATATTGGTGCTGCCTTACAATTGTTAGTTAGGATACCTTTTACAATGGTATACTAACTAATTTTCATTGTTAGCTAATGTAGCTTTTGTACTGCCATCCCTGCCAAACTCCATGTGTGCAACCTTAACATTTAGTAATAAATTGGCTGACAAATAAACTGAAATTGGCTATTTTGATGCCCTGTACCTCTTTAGCATCGGTGTCTATAATTTTGGCCATTGGCGGTCTTCATCGGCTCGTAGTTCACGTTCGATTTCTACGAAGGTTGCCTAATCACCAATTGGGAAATCATCTTTCTTTACTGCGGCGTCTGGGGAAACTTTCTTAATAATGTGCTCTTCTAATCAGGTCGCTTTTTATGACAATAAGGGTCAGATGCCCCGAAAGCGTCTATTTTCCGCTCCAAAATTTTTCTTAACTTAGTCCCGCTGTGCTTGCCTACCCCAGCCAGCCAGCCACTGTAGACGTCCCAAAAGAGCCATACGGCCGTCAGCCCCTCACGCGTTTTGGGCAGACAACTGATTAACACCACTATCACCACCTCAAACGGTTTCACATCTTCTACCGCTTCTAGCATCTTTCTTTTCCTGGCAAAATTCACCTGCCGCCACAACTTTACGAGCCATTCTGGGCCAAAAAAAGAACGTTTTTATGTTTTCCAGAAGGACATTTTTGCTCGAGTGTCCAAGACAATGTATTTCTTTGATCAAGTTTTTTCTGATGCTTGCTGGTGTCCACAAGCGCATCTTCGTCTTATCTCGGGGATTCGTCACAAAAATCTTGCCAGCATGTATAAAGTTATTTTATTTATTTCTATCTTTTTTATTTATATTTTTATGTTTATTTTTTAAATTTTATAGTAGTTACAACTTTTGAGTATTTTTTACAAGTTTTGTTTCAAAATTTAGGGATACTAGTTTATCTCAAGGTAATTTAAATCTTATCAATCAGTCCTTTTTACAAATGAAATCAGATGACAATGGTTACAAAAGCTTTTTACTAAGTTTTTTTAAGTTAAGAAAAAGAAAGAGAAAAACCTACACCAAATATTTCAGTGATTTTTTTTCCGCGATTGTGTAGCAACCCGGAGCGATTTGTCAGTGCAAGATTGTGCCTAGTCATGTACGGTAAAATATTGCGAAGTCCGGGATCACGTGACTACAATACCGAAATTTCATTGGGATTTTCGAAGCCATGTTAAAAGTGACAGATTCGTGACAATTGTTGAAAATTTTTACCTTTTTTACGGAATCCGCCGATTCTCTTGTTAACTTTTGTGCTTACCACGTATTTTTGTTACTATTATTAGTTTAATAGATAATTTAATACATATTTATAATCTAAATTTATGTATTTTGCCTCTATAAACAAACGACTTTTTGAAAATTGCGCCAATCCGCAGTTCCGAATTTACGCAATTTTTGTTCACATGAGGACTAGGCATTAAAGTCCCATCTTTCTATCTAAGAAAATCCTGTTTATACTAATTGATTTTAAATATAGGCAATTGAAGGCTAAAATTTGGTAAAAAGCTATCTTTTACGCGATTCAATGCTAAAAAAGTTTGGACATGTTAAGTTGTGGGTTACAAAAGTTTTGGAATAAAACTTTATTATGGAAAAACTAATTAAGTTTTATTAACTTAGTTTTTATCAGATAAAGGGTCTTAAAATTACTTATCTTTTGACATATAATTCAATATAGCCTTAAGAAAATGTCAAAAAAGTCTCGGGACACCACAAATTATTTATTATGAGATTTTTATTTAAGTAAGTAAGTTCGTTGTATAGGATTTTACTGGGAGCATATTTTAAGATACAATCAGAAACTGTAACTCCATCCGGATTATATTTAAACAAATAAGGGTCGCGTACTAACAAAAAAATATGACCTTTTTGAAACCGTTGAAAGGGGTTAAAAAACTTTGTGATTGGCTGGTTTTAGTTAAGACGCAATAAACTCTTAAAGAAACGTATAAAACCATGCAATTTTTAAAGAATTTAAGAGGTATTAAAAGCTACCGTACATGCTGTATCTCCAAAAGAGATACCAAAAAGCTACCACACATAATATATCCATTAGCTCTCTAACGCCCTAAGTTAGATCTCAGTGCTGATAGGTGCGCCTCCCATTATCTATAATATACCCTAAACTTGCACACTTTAGGTGAAAAAAAATAGGAACGTGTTATTTGGCCATTTTTTTCAAAAGCATGTCGGTATTTGGTGAAAATGTTCATATCTGAAGGAAATGAGAAATTAGGAGTTTTATTGCGAGGCGGCTTTAATAAGTCGGTAATAATTAAGGTATAAGAGAGTCCGCGGATTGTCAATCTGCCTACGACTTCACTTAAGTACTAAGTGCTCCATCGTTCCAAGGTAAAAAGCTCTCTTTCTTAAAACAGAAACTTAAGTTTTCCGAGCCTCTACGAAATCCACTTGGTTCATAATGGTTGCTTAGTCCGGGTGACTAGTTTGGGATGAAAGGGAAAACCTAATAAATTAATCGCCATATCAAGACAATTCCTTATAATCTAAGGTCAGTGATTTGCTCCAGAATTCGGACGAGATCTGGCCCGCACGCACCGGCACCCACAGTTCTTTCAATTAAATACTTTAAAATTTTCGCTGATTTAGTTAATTACTTTTTAAAAGTATTGCTAATTCCAAGAGCAGTTTTTGAAGACATTTTCTTGAAGGGATTTCCTTCTAACTTAGATTTTTGTTAAAGATAAAAATTTGTAAATATTAATTATAGAAAAAAGCTTGTTTTCTTTTGTTGTTTATTTAAAAAATAATTAGTAAGTCTTTTATAGACGGAAAAATCTTGTAAATAATAATTTTTCCCATTCACCAGTTTTTCTGCTACTATATATTTTCTTAATTAATTAATAAGTCTAATAAATTGTATGTATTGATTTATTTTATAGTAAAAACAAAAAGTAACTTCTAGCTTTTATGTTTACCAAATTTTATAAAGCTTCACGAAGACAGACATTTGCTGTTTGTTTTTCTTTACGTTAATTAATTACTTTTGATTAACTAACTAGTTTTAATTTTTTTGTCTTGTTCTGGTCTGTAAATACAAGTTACCTTAAGGTGTAGCGTGTTTTAAAAAGCATGAATCTTTCAATTTTTTGATTCAGGATTTTGTATTTGTTTTTATTGCCTAAAATATTAATTACCCTGTTAGTAATTACTCATTAACCAAAACGGACTAAATAGACGTATAGAGATCGCGTAAATTGCATAAAAGACCGTAAGTGAAACCTGCCAATATAAAAACACTATCGTGAGTAATTAATAAATTAGTCTGGGGGCCAGGGCTGTTTCGTGGCCGATCAGTATCCATGGAGTTTTGGAGTGTATTTCCATGGATTTTAACCCGCTGAATTCGAATTTTACACTTGCTTCTGTGTCGGAAGTGACGGGAATTTGTTATAAACAATTTAATTGTTTATAAGGCTCCAGCTTCTAAACTAAAAGAGATGAAAACATTTGTTTCAAATAAAATTTGTTTTTTAAAAAAATCTACAAAATGACGTTTTATTAGCATTACTAGGAATGTTAGAACCTGAGATATGGCAAAATTAGTGCAAGAAGATTGCAAAATTTGCAAAAATTACGGCATTTAGGCAAATTTTTACTAATAACTTGGTTTAATTTTAAGTAAAGTAACTTACAAGCTTCAAAACTAAGCCTTAGTTTTAATCAATATAATATTTGTAGCAAAGTTATTACAATTATAAACGGATATTTTTTAAATAAAAAAGTCATATAATTTGTTTATACGGTTTTTTAGCTACTAAAAGTTTACAATATAGCAAAGCAAGATCGAGAGTAAGTTACATATTCAAATGGTACGACTTAAGACAAAGAATTTGGTGTATTATATGTATAATTTAAATATATTTTTTAATAGGATAAATCAGTATTAAAGTGCGCGTGTCGTTAAGCGCCTAACGGCTAAAACCGTATATAATAAGTATGAGTGTAATGACCATAAATGACAATATTTTTAAAAATACGATTTTATTTTTTACTAGAATTAATAAATATCTTTTTTATTTGCCAAATATTTCTTACCTATGTTTTTGTTTATTTTTTTTTTAATAATTTTCACACTCATGGTATTTTTACATCGGCTATCGCGTCGTAAAAATCACTTTTGACACTTGTTATGTATTATACTATTGTATAAATGCCAAAAACCGCATGCATAAATATACTTATTAACAATTAACAAGTAATATCTTTATTATTGGAGACATTTAAAAAAGGTGGGAAATTTAAATTTACATTTTACAAAACTTGATATACATTAAATATTTAAGTAACAAATAAATGTTTATTCAAAGCTAATAGTTGCAGCTACTAACTATACAAGTACAATCTTATTTAAAAATGCGCGACAACTTAAAAGTATTTTCATACTGTACTTACATCATTATTAATATTAATTTAAATCAAATAAGAAATAAATAGAAAAATATGTAAAATGTTAAATAGGTATATTTAAATTATACATATTATACACCAAATTCTTTGTCTTAAATCGTATTTAAATATGTAACTTGCTTTACTATAATGTAAACTTTTAGTAGCTAAAAAATTGTAGGTATAAACAAATTATTTGCTTCTTTTTATTAAAAATATCCGTTAATTATTGTAATAACATTCCTATAAATGATATTTTGAATAAAAATTAGTTTAGTTTTGAAGCTGGTAACTTTCCCTTCAATTTAAGCTATCATAGAGTTACTTTGCTCCTAATCAAGCCGAGTTATAAGTGAAAACTTGCCTTAATGCTATAATTTTTGCAAATTTTGCAATGTTTTTGCACTAATTTTGCCATATCTCTAGTTCTAACAGTTAGGTTAATGTCTATAAAAAGTCGTTTTGTTTGTTTTTTTAGGAAACAAATTTTGCTTTAAAAATGTTTCCATCTCTTTTAGTTTAGGAGCTAGAGCCTTAAAAACAATAAAATTGTTTATGGGTGAATCAACTTTTATTTGTCCCAGAGCAAAATCATTATGTCTCTGGTAAAAAACAAAAATATAATATATAAATTTAAGTGTTTCTTAAGTAACTTTTTAAATCCCTTAATTAAAACTAATTATTAACTAATAATAATTGTTATTATTTCTTTAACTTATGGTTTTTTTAATAGTTCTTTAAGTAATTTAAAGTGACGTGTTTTATAAGTTTACTCTTAGTCCCCTTGCAACAATAGAATTTATAACTTCATATTACTAAAAACGCTTGTATTAAAAAAACTGTAATTTTAAAAATTAATATATGGGTATATATATTATTAAATTAATAATAATATATACTACTGTTTAAAAAAATAATTCCATGTTTTATTAAATTGTTTAGTTTGGCATGTTTTAAAATACAGGGTGGCCACCATATTCGACACGGTCTGTAGCTGGATAAACATGGGGTTTTAAAAAAAAGTGAATACTGAAACATATACAGGGCGGATAAGGCCACAGTATAAAATTATTTTACTCTATACAGAATGTCTCAAAAAGTGTGACGTATCAAAGTTATATTTTTTAAATGGAATACCCTATATTTTATGACGGTTTTAGATTCTACTTTAAAAAATAATTTGAGTTTATTAATAGTACCAAGCATCTAATTTTATTCGTTTTTGTGATATTTGATTTTTTGTTTCAAAATGCAGGTGCAGTTAAATTAATTTTATTTTAAAAATATAAACTTCTTCACTTTAAAATTTGTTAAAAGATTAGGAAAAGTCTGCCTTATCATACGTAGGTCATATCAAGATCATAGATTATACAGGGTGATCAAAAAATAATTTCCATTTTTTAGAAAGTCAAATAGCAATATCTCTCTTATTTTAAATGAAACACCCTGTATTTTTTATACTACATGATGACAAATCAAATACTTTTTCAAATGGTGTATAGGTTGCCTATACCAATCTTTTATACTTTTAAGTAAATTCCGTTTTAACATAATTTTATTCCAAAGGTCTATTTAAATGTAAGTAGGCTGTGATATAGCTATGCCTATTTACTAAGCCGTTATTGCAAAATGTAAATTTTTCGGAAAAAAGCACAAAATTAAAAGATTTTGTATTATCTGCCACTACTTTTAAAATTCAAGAAAAAAATCATTAGTTATTTATAATAGCACTTATTTCAGCTAAATGTGGTAAAAACTTGTGTTTCTAAATAATCCTAATAACGCCTCTGGTCAGTTATAGCGACATTCTGTAACCTATAACTTGTTTCTTCCATTATCCATAATCACTGTGTCCAAATTTTTTAAAACAACCATTGAGGTTATCAGATGGTTTCTCCTGGAATATTTTTCAGGATTAATTCTAGACTAGGGTAAACCATTTTTTCACATCCTACCAGTATTATATCATCTTGTTGTTGTAGAAGAAGGGTTTTTATTTAAAATCATTGAAATTTCTTTTAAACTGAAACACTAGTAATCAATAAATGGTCGTTGTTATTTCCTTAAAAAACTATTAATGGCTGCTATGTCACAGCCAACTTTAATTTAAATAAACATTTGACATAAAAATTTGTAAAAACAGATTTTACTAAAAAGCTCAAAAGATAGGTATAGGCAACCTATACACCATTTGAAAGAGTATTTTATTTGTCATCATGTAACGCAAAATAATACAGGGTGTTCCATTTAAAATAGGAGAGATATGGCTATTTGTTTTCCTGAAAAATTAAAATTATTTTTTGATCACCCTGTACAATATTTGATCTTGATATGACCCACGTATGATATGGCAGACTTTTTCTAATCTTGTTACACATTTTAAAGTTTAAAGTATTAAAAGTGTTAAAGTAAAATTAATTTAGTTTTACCTCTGCATTTTACAAAAAATCAAATATCACAAACACGAATTAAATTAGACACTTAGTACTATAAACAAACTTGAGTTATTTGTTAAAGTAGAATCTAAAACCGTCATAAAATATAGGGTGTTCCATTTAAAAAATATAACTTTGATACGCCGTGGCCTTATCCGACCTGTATATGTTCTAGTATTTACTTTTTTAAAAACCCCATGGTTATCCAGCTACAGGCCGTGTCGAATATGGTGGGCCACCCTGTATATACTTGGTTCCAGAAAAATTCCGTCCCACCGTAAAATCAAAATATAAATGGCGTAGTGTGTACACTGTCGATAAGTTGGTATTCTTGGTAAATGATTACGATCATTCGTCATTTTTTTATCATAACTGCGGCCTTAGTCGACCAAGTTTCGCCAAAAAAAATTGTTGGCTTTAATATGTGTCCGTCGAACAACTAGCAGAAATACGTATGTAAATAATTAACATTTTGAATAAGTTAAAAAGCATAAAAAAATACTATATTTTATTAGACAGTTTAAAATTTTAAAAGTTTTAAAAGTGTTCGTCGGACAACCAGTCTCTAGAAAAATCAGTCATTTGGATAACTGAATTGTTGACCGTAGGACAATTTGATTATTTTTGGGATACGATAATATGGCTAAATGATTGACAAGTTAGTTAACTCTGTTGGTAGCGATCCTGCTTTTTGATTCTGGTTGTTTTGGGTTCTAATTTTGTGTACATGAGACGTACCCAATGTGGATTTTTCTGGTTTTATTCTTGAAACTGATTAAAGTACTCTGCTCATTGCAGCTTACAGTTAATAAAGAAATGACCTTTAAAATAGGTAAATATTACAAAAAAAAGTTTATTAACATATGAAATTTTTTAAACTGGGACAAAAAAGTTGATTGACCCTTATAACAAATTCTCGCTCCCGACATAAAATTAAGCTTAAAATTCGAATTCATAGGGTCAAAATTTATAGGAATACACTCTGAAACTCCATGGAGACTGATCGGCCACGAAACAGTCCTGGTCCCCAAACTAAAAAGCACAGTTGGGACTTTCGGTGCAAATTACGCGTTAGCAAAATTAATTTGTTAGTGCAAAAATAAAGTACTTAGTTTATAGGGCAAATTGTAAATATTAGTTTAAACTTTGTAAAGAGCTCTATAATTGACTTAAGGACTTTTTCCCCAAACCCTTTAGGGACTGACTTGTCCATGAATTTCCAAATTCCAATTAAAATTTATGTTAAATATTTCTTGCGCTAATTTTTATCCGGGATAACGGCGATTTTTCCAGCATGTACCAAATACCTTTTGAAACAAATAAAGCCTACAATAAGTTTACGGACTTAATTTTAAGTCACATTGTTGGGGCGGTGAACAATTTTCCTGGTTTACCGGGTGGAAGGCGGGTTTTTCCCTTATCCTTCAGGATAAGGCATGGTTCAGAGGCCTCTAATGTGACAAGACTCATTTTTAAGAGTCTGACTACTCTTATGTATATAATTTAACATATAATAGAGTATGTTCTAGGTTTGAGACCGCCACCGTTGAGGATATCCAAACAGGGATAATAGAGAATTTGTGAAATGGGGTGGAAGTAACTTATACCGAATTAAATCATACGTGGAAAAGTGGCGGACCACGCAAAATTTGTTTAAAACTTTATTGGTCGCCTCCGATAACAACTTAAGTGGGGTTTTCCCAGTTAAGCCTGGTAGCCCCGTTAAATCTAATCAGAATGACAAGCTGCGTGGGCGATTAGATCCAGACTATTATAATAATGATTAAACTTCAGTTAAAGATTAAATCGCCCATTAGCAGCAATATGGGCTTTTATGATAATAGCAGTTGTTAAGTTAGGAAAATTAATTTGTCTAGCCTCAGGATTGACTACTGTATTCTATAAATTATTTCTTGTGCTTTAATAACTTACGTTATTTACAGACTTTATTTTTAAGGGTTTTTTTTCAACAAACCTATTTAAACGAAAATATCCAAAAGCAATGGGGAACTTTTTGCTTCAGCTATCTGTATAGTATAGTTGAGGAGGTGATCTGCAAACCGCAGTTTTTGCATAAGAGATTATTTTAAGAAAAACAGCTTTTTGTTGCGCACTTGAATGAAATGTCAAATATTTTTGGAAGTTGGGATAGAATAAATACAGTTACTTAAGAAAATCTCTAATTTTGCCATGGAACACTATTTAAAATATAATATTCCATACATGACTCGGTTTTGTTGACTTTTTGAAAAAAGCGGTTTGCAGATTACCTCCTTGGTTAATAATAATTGATATTATAGAAAAATTACAAACCTTAAAACATAATTAGTCTACTTGTTTATTCATGAGGTTAGATAAGGTGGAATGTTGCCTTGACAAATGTTTGAAACGTGTTTCAACATTTCTTTCCAAAAATCCTATGGCAAAAAATGTTAAGAGATATATGTAGTTGTCCATATTAAAGTATATTTTCTTACATTAAAATATTAAAAATATATTTAGCCAGGTTTATTTTGCAGGGTGTTTCTTAATTGCGGTAAGAAATTTTATCGCCGTATTCTTAAGAACATTTTATGAAAAAAGTTTTAATAACATAGGTCCTAAAATATTGCAAGGTGGTAAGCTTTAAAAATATGATTTTTTTTATAAAATTTGGCTGTGCTATTTGTCGTAATAAAAGGTTAATTTAGCCCAAACCTAATTTTAATAAGTTAAACCAGTAGATGCCTGCAACGCATCTTACCTAATGTTATTGAAAAAAAAATGTACGCCACTGATTTTTTACCACTTCTAGGGCTTTTTTAAACAAAATATACAACTTTTTTGTTTTTAGATATTTTTACACAGCTTGCTTATTTTTTAAAGAAAAATAAATAAAAGCCGATGTATTTGCATATTCCTAGGCCACACAAGAAACATTAGGAAACGTTTTTCTTTGATAAATTAACTGTTTTAATTTTCTATTGGCAATTATGTAAGAACAACAACAAATTGTTAAGTTAATAAGGATTATATGTTGTTTAACAAATTTTAGAAAAAAAAATGTTTTTAAAATTTTAAAGATCTTTAAAAAATTTAATACCCCGTATCTTAAGAGCGAAAAATTTAAGGACCCATCTTTATAGAAACTTGTTTTATAAAATGTACCCAGAAAAACGCCATTATTTTTTTACCGCAATAAGAAACACCCTGTATAATGTACTTCTATGATTTTTTTTTATACCTAGCATCGTTTCAAGCATCTAAAGATCGCTTACGCGTGTTCCGTAAGTGCTAAATGTTTAATATTTTTTGTGCGTTTTTGATTTGCAGTATATTCTTTTAGTAAATTATGAAACCTCTTATAAATAATTTAGTAAAATAAACTTAAAATTCGTTTTTTTTTGTATGTTATGTGATTTTCGGGTTATTAGATGTGTAAAACCTTTTTTGCACTGCTTTGAACGAAACATTTAGACCCTTATTGCGTGGAAAAGTTTTTATAATTGGAATGTAGTGATCTAGGTTTTATATCAAGCATGTCATTTTGACATATATCATATGGCACATACTTTGGTACCTGTGCAACTAGGTTAAAACAAATTAATCGCTAAAATCTATAAAGGATGGGTTTCTGTATTCATAAATGTTATAAATAATAACTTTAAATTTATAAAAAGATAAGTACATATATTATAAAAACATATATATACAATATATATATATATATATATATATATATATATATATATATATATATATATATATATATATATATATATGTATATATATATATATATATATATATATATATATATATATATATATATATATATATATATATATATATATATATATATATATATATATGCCATGCATACCAGAGCAAAACTCGGGACTGCTAGCCAGTCAACTCAACAAAAACAAAATAAATGTACATCAGGTTTTTCGCTTACATTTTTCCTGAAATTTTAAAAATCAAATACATTAAAACAAAACTAGCCAATATTTACAAAAAATGAAACAACCAAACGCCAAGAATAAAAGAACCTTTAAAGTAGAAATCGGAAAAGGTTGATATCATTACTTTTCGGTCAAAATAGTTTCCAAAGGGCCAAAGGGCCAACACCAGCCCCCAGGTGAAGGGTTTCCCGAGAACCTGGTTATAAGTTTCGGAGAAAAGGACCGCCATCTTCAAAGAAACACACTCCTTGCAATGTAAACTACATTTTGACATGTGAATCTATTCTGAAAATAAATATATTTTAAAATTGAAATTGATTGAAATTGGGTTCCCACGCAGGCGGAAAGAGTTCCAATCCCGGCTCAGGCGGGACTTTTTTAATTTATAGGTTGTTCCGAATATGGTTAGGTTATAACGTCTGTCTACAGAAACTACTCCTATCTAGCACGTGGTTTAAAAACTACCCCTATCTATCACATGGTTTAAAATCAACCCCTATTTTATGTTGGGCTTTAGGATGGCCATAAAATTGTAAATTAGGGGCTTAAATTTCTCCCATAAGAAATACACGGTAAAAACTAGCCTTTTTGTCTTGAAATAATTTAGACGCTAGGCTGGGTGCCTAACTTGCTAGGCAGGTTGCCAAACTTAGACGCTAGGCGGGGTACCTAACTTGGTAGGTTGCCAAACTTAGACGCTAGGCGGGTTACCTAACTTGGTAGGCAGGTCGCCAAACTTAGACGCTAGGCGGGGTACCTAACTTGGGGCGGTAGGCAGGTTGCCTAACTAAGGCGCTAGGCGGGGTACCTAACTTGGGGCGGTAGGCAGGTTGCCTAACTTAGGCGCTAGGCGGGGTGCCTAATTTTTGCTTGATTTTGAGTTGCTCGCCAAAGTGCCCCAAGAGACCTGCTCGCCGTATTGCCCCAACCTCTACTCAACGACATTAAAAGGCACCACATTATTTTTCGATTTTTAAGTTCGATGTGGCAAATTTTGCAGTGCCAATATGAATTTTTATAGTATTTGTAAATACCTATTGTAAAGAGCGATATGATTTTGCTGTAAGTATTTTTATGCTTTTTATATGTAATTATGTTAATTTTACGTCCACATGGTTATATTTAAAAAAATGCATTTTTTTAAACTAGAAAAATAGAAAGTCCTAAAATTGGTATCACAGTGCATCAAGAGTTAGATTACATAAATTACTAACACTATCTATACATTTTTTCGCAAAAAGTATTATTGGTTTAGTGGCCTTGCAACTAGTCAAAATCAAATCTAAGAGAAATATGTTGTAAAGGTAGAAACACAAAGTAAGGAATTGAAAAATACCCTAAAAAGTAACATTAACTTCTTCGGCTCACAAACCAGTGAGATCATCTAGGAGAAGATGTGCACGATATAGCACTGGAGCACATCAGGTGCGCACGGAATGGTCGTGCAGTGTATGCGCAGTACCATTGTGTTTGGGAAAAAACAAGAATTATTTTGTTTTAAATTACACCTTAAAAAATGTTTTTTAAGGATTTAGCCAATTAACTGATATATATATATATATATATATATATATATATATATATATATATATATATATATATATATATATATATATATATATATTTTTAAGGTGTAATTTAAAACAAAATAATTCTTGTTTTTTCCCAAACACAATGGTACTGCGCATATACTGCACGACCATTCCGTGCGCACCTGATGTGCTCCAGTGCTATATCGTGCACATCTTCTCCTAGATGATCTCACTGGTTTGTGAGCCGAAGAAGTTAATGTTACTTTTTAGGGTATTTTTCAATTTCTTACTTTGTGTTTCACCTTTTACAACATATTTCTCTTAGATTTGATTTGACTAGTTGCAAGGCCACTAAACCAATAATACTTTTTGCGAAAAAATGTATAGATAGTGTTAGTAATTTATGTAATCTAACTCTTGATGCACTGTGATACCAATTTTAGGACTTTCTATTTTTTCTAGTTTAAAAAAATGCATTTTTTTAAATATAACCATGTGGACGTAAAATTAACATAATTACATATAAAAAGGCATAAAAATACTTACAGCAAAATCATATCGCTCTTTACAATAGGTATTTACAAATACTATAAAAATTCATATTGGCACTGCAAAATTTGCCACATCGAACTTAAAAATCGAAAAATAATGTGGTGCCTTTTAATGTCGTTGAGTAGAGGTTGGGGCAATACGGCGAGCAGGTCTCAACTCTCAACCTACCAAGTTAGGTACCCCGCCTAGCGTCTAAGTTTGGCAACCTGCCTAGCAAGTTAGGCACCCAGCCTAGCGTCTAAATTATTTCAAGACAAAAAGGCTAGTTTTTACCGTGTATTTCTTGTGGGAAAAATTTAAGCCCCTAATTTACAATTTTATGGCCATCCTAAAGCCCAACATAAAATAGGGGTTGATTTTAAACCATGTGATAGATAGGGGTAGTTTTTAAACCACGTGCTAGATAGGAGTAGTTTCTGTAGACAGACGTTATAACCTAACCATATTCGGAACAACCTATAAATTAAAAAAGTCCCGCCTGAGCCGGGATTGGAACTCTTTCCGCCTGCGTGAGAACCCAATTTCAATCAATTTCAATTTTAAAATATATTTATTTTCAGAATAGATTCACATGTCAAAATGTAGTTTACATTGCAAGGAGTGTGTTTCTTTGAAGATGGCGGTCCTTTTCTCCGAAACTTATAACCAGGTTCTCGGGAAACCCTTCACCTGGGGGCTGGTGTTGGCCCTTTGGAAACTATTTTGACCGAAAAGTAATGATATCAACCTTTTCCGATTTCTACTTTAAAGGTTCTTTTATTCTTGGCGTTTGGTTGTTTCATTTTTTGTAAATATTGGCTAGTTTTGTTTTAATGTATTTGATTTTTAAAATTTCAGGAAAAATGTAAGCGAAAAACCTGATGTACATTCATTTTGTTTTTGTTAAGTTGACTGGCTAGCAGTCCCGAGTTTTGCTCTGGTATGCATGGCATACATTAAGTTTTGGTTTAATTTGGGAACACATTACTTATTAACAAAAACTTAATTTATTTATGTTGGTATATGTTCATAATACAGGGAGGTTCTGTGAAACAATGGTTTGTGTGTTACGTCGTGATTTATTATTGTGTTTGCTAGGTTTTTTGTCAAATCCGAAATGTGTATTTTATGTCTGTAAAATTTGTCTGTTTGATCTATTATGTATTGTTTGATTGTTGGGCTATTTGCTAGGTGATGTAAGTCGTCTATTCGTATGTATCTGTCAGATTGCGTTGCAGATCTTAGTATTTTGTTTTGTACACGCTGCAGCCTGTATAACTGAGTGTCAGAGACACCCGACCATACAGGTGCAACGTATGTTATTGCAGGTTTAATTATACTGTTGTAAATTGTCAGTTTGTTGTCTTGTGATAAATTTGATTTTGGTAAAATTAAGGAACATAGTTATTGCTGCGCGAGAAAAGTTTTTTTTTAAATGTGGTTAATATGCGATACGAATTTTAGTCTTTGGTCTATTATAACGCCAAGGTACTTTATTTTCGGCGACGGGATGATGGAAATATTATTTATTTTAATAGAAACGTTGATTTTATTTTGTGTAGAAGTTAGCATCCATATAAGCATACGAAATGAGAAGTTCGCAGGTTTTGGACGTGGAAAAAACGACTTTTCTTCAAAATGTTGCCGACGTTTCGACCTTTATTGTGGTCTTTATCAAGGCTGTAAAGAGCAACGCGTTACAAAACTGCAGATAACAATCTTATACAAGTACAGTAGAATTTGATATAATAGAAAAGTTAGTAAATAAATAAAAAATGAAATAAAGAAACAATTTTTACAGAGTGATATGCAGGTGAAACCCATAAATAACCTCCTCTTTCTTTTTATTTTATTTTTTTATTATAACCTTTTTAATATTAGGTAACAAAACCCAACATACATTTAAATTTAAATTAAAATAAATTTGTTCTAGTGTGCTTTTTAAATGTGTGTTGAGTTTGTTACCAAATATTAAAAAGGTTATAATAAAAAAAATAAAAAAAAAAAAAAAGAGGAGGTTATTTATGGGTTTCACCTGCATATCACTCTGTAAAAATTGTTTGTTTATTTTATTTTCTTATTTATTTACTAACTTTTCTATTATATCAAATTCTACTGTACTTGTATAAGATTGTTATCTGCAGTTTTGTAACGCGTTGCTCTTTTACAGCCTTGATAAAGACCACAATAAAGGTCGAAACGTCGGCAACATTTTTGAAGAAATGTAGTTTTTTTTCCACGTCCAAAACCTGCGAACTTCTCGTTTCGTTGATTTTATTATTCGTAAACTTTCTGGTTAATATAACGCATTCTGTTTTTGTTTCGTTAATTTTAATTTTCCAATTTAAATAATATGGGACTAGAATATTTAAATGGTATTGGATGTGAGTTCTGGCAACTGCTGCTGAAAATGAGCTGGCATAAACCAGCGCATCATCAGCATACAGTGCCAGTTTAGTGGAGGGGAACTTAGGGATATCGGATAGGTATAAGTGAAATAGTATTGGGCTGAGCACGCTACCCTGTGGGACTCCAGCGTGCGTCGCCCTGGAAGAGGATAGTGAGTTGTTTACCTGGACTTGGAAGGTTCTTTGGGAAATGTAAGAGTGGATTAAGGTTATGAAATGAAGGGAAAAGTTATGATAATCGTAAAGCTTGCAGATTAGACCATTATGCCAAACTGCGTCAAAAGCTTGTTTGATATCTAATGAGACGAGTACTGTATTTTGTTTTTGGTTGAACTTATCTATTGCATGTTGCAGCACAGCTGCAACAAGCATAACTGAGCTTAGTCCCGGTTTGAAGCCGAACTGCTCCGGCGGGACTTTTTCGTCTAGGTTGTTTTGACGCATTTTTAGCAAAATGACCCTCTCCGCAACCTTACCAGGGCTGTTCAAGGGGGATATTGGACCGTATGAGGAGGAGATTTTGGGATCTTTGCCGGGTTTAAGGATGGGCATTATTATGGCGTGTTTCCACTGCCGTGGAAAATGTTGGAGAAGAAGGATGGCGTTAATAATATAGAGGAACTGTGTAAAGGATTTTTTGGGAGGTTTTTAAGCAGGATATTTGGGATTTCATCTATTCCGGGAGCTTTGTTGTTAGGTAAGGATTTTAGAATAGATGAAAGGATTTTAGAATAGATGATAGGTTTTTAGGAGTAATTAGGAGCTTGGAGAGTACGGTAGGAGGGATGGGATATTTTTGCCTCAATAAAATGTTGGCTTTGTTTGTTATTTCGTTTTGCGTCTGAGTGGTATTGGGAGTGCCGCTACACACATCAACCAGAAAATCTGCCAGAGTCTCGGCGGTTTCCTGTCCGGTCTGTGTAGCCGCTGGATTTAAGGATGGGATCTTGTTATACTTGTTTTTTAATCTTCTAGTCAGGCGCCACAGTGATTTGTCTCTTGTTGAGAGGCCACTAAGGACACCTGACCCGGTTTCATTTTTGAAAGTGTTTATTTTCTATCTAATTGTGTTTTGAACTGCCGTCAGTCTGTCATAGTCAATTTGGCGTCTTAGTCTTTGCCACTTTTTCCTTAAATTGTTTTTAAACAATATCAGGTTTTTAATTTCATCGGGAAGGCGGTCCTCTCTTGGCTTTATAGTGATCTTTTGTGTGTATTTGTAAAAATGTCAACTTGTTTTTCTAGTTCTTTTGGGCTATTGATGTTAGTATTTATTTGCGTATTTTGTGTAACTATTTTTCTATAATTATTCCAGTTTGTAGAGTACATTTACTTCATGCATGTTATTTATGTTTTTGTTTATAATAAAATCCAGGGTTGTGGGGGTCATTTGATTTGTGGAGTAGTGTGTAAAGGAAGGGGAAAAACGGATTTGCAAGTCCTGCTCTGTGGCGTATTCACATAATAAATGCCCATTTCTATTGTTTCTGTGATTACGCCACAGAACATTTCTTGCATTTAGGTCGGATAATAATACCACTTTGTTTCCTTGTATAAATATGTTATGTAAGTCAATCGTGTGCATAGGTAGTCTTAGTTTGGCATATGAGCTACAGAAAATCACCCCATTCCTCAGTTTTATCGAGATGTTTTCAATTAAAGTGTTAGCTTGTGGTAAGACCACATGAGGAATGTTTTGCTTTATAAGCAGCGCAACGCTGCCTCTTCTGACATTTCTATCCGCACGATGTATTGTGTAGTTTTTTATTTTGAGTTTAGTATCGTTTCCCAATTTTGTTTCACATATTTCCATAATATCTATATTATATGTATGTAAGAAATGGATAAGTTCCCCTAGTTTGTTACGTATGCCATTTGCATTCCATTGCACAGCTTTTAATCTTTTAAATGTCATAATTGTCTATGCGGTCAATAAAATTTTTTAAAGCCATAGCTCTCTGTCTGTTTTTTCAAAGTAATTTGTTGTGTAATTTATAAAGTCAGATAAAAATCTTACTGTTGCTTTGATATTTATTTTTCTTTTAAATTCTTATAACATTCTGTAAATCAGATAAGCCGATATCATTACCTGTGTATTCGTTTCTTTGTGAGTTTTGTGAATTTCCAGGTTTGGTTGTTTGCATTTCTGAGGCGTAGTGGCGGAAAATTGGCGTTGTCATTAAAGTTGGGGGCACTTGCCCTGCCCGCTGCAGAGGCACTTGCCCTTCCCTCTTCGCTTTTCCATGCATTGTTTCTGGGTGGTGGTGCTGGTTTGTATTGGGGCTTCTTTTGTTGTTGTTTTTGTAGGTTGCTGGCCAACCTGCTTTCGTATATTTTGCACGTCGTTGATGATGCCTTGTGTGCAGAGCCGCAGTTGACACATTTTATATCTTCGGGTGTTGTACATTGTTTTGTTAGGTGGGTTTTCGTGCAATTATCGCAGCGCGGGGCATAATGGCAATTTGTTTGGGTGTGCCCCCATCTGCAGCACCTGCGACATTGAACTATTTCCCGATCTTGTTGTCTGATTTCCCAGGTGACTCTGGAGCAATTTAAAAATTTGATTTTTTGGATCACAGAGAGCTTTATCTCGGCTTTTGTGACGACTAAGTGCATCGGCCTTGTTCTTGTTCTCATAATGTAGATATTTTTCACAGTGATGCCATGTTCTGCGATTTCCAATTTAATTTCTTCAATCTCCGAGATCTTTAAGAACAAAGCCGTGCGTTTTGTTGTCTTCCGTTGAATAGGTGTGCCAATCTTCTAATTTTTTGATTTCCAGGTGTTGTTTGTACTTGTAATAGCCCCCAATTTTCTCACAATAGACTATTGTGGAAAATTTTGTTGTTTTTATGGTAAATTCATTTTTTGCTATTAGGTTTTCTAAATTGTTTATAAATTGTTTGTATTCAGTGCTTGTGTTTAGCGTGCCATTTATAACTATGGGTGGTGGTTTTTAGGTTTCTTGTTTGACGTTTGTTGATCTTTGTTTTGTGTTTGATCCTGGTTTGTTGGTTGTGTGTCCTTGGGTTGCGTCGTCTCTTGTATAATAGTTGTAATTGATTCATCCATTTCTTCTTCGTTTGTGCTATTATCCATGTCTTTGTCGTTGCTAAGTGGTTGGAACCTGTTTTCCGTAGGAGTAGGATTTTTAAAATTCCTAATTTTAAAAAGTCTAGACTTTTCTATCGGCGAGCCGCCCTTGCGTTTCCTAGACACTTCCTTAAATATTTCTAATTTTTCTTTTTCAATTCTTTTTCTTTCTTCTTTGTCTCTATCGTCTAGAATTTGTTTCTGTGTTTGCAGGTCGATTTCATCCCCCTTTTGTTTCCTTCCGGGAAAACGAGAGGGTTGTTTGGCGAGTTAAATGGGGCTATGGCGCCTACATATTCTGGTGAAAATTCCATTGGCGTATGTGGATCACTCGGGACTTGGAGTTCAGGATGCTGAGTATGTAAGTGGTGGTAAATTGATTTACGCCTGTTAATGTCGTTTTGGCATTGGTTATGTAAATAAAAGTCCTTACAAATCCTACAGAACTTGCTGGTATATTCTATAGTCCTCATGAGTTCAAAATTCTCCTGGGATATTTTTGGCGATGTAACTGCATTTAATGTGTGATTTTGGGTGCCTCCGGCACCCCTGAAGTGGCCATTTTTTAATGTATAATCCTTTTAGGGGTTATGTAACGAAATCGTATAAGAAAAAATTAAAAAATTAAAATTAAAAAAAAAAACTTATAGTAACTGCGACTTTAACAAAAATTGACTGTGAAATTTGTGATATTTGATTTAATTGTCTGCGCTAGGGTAATTTGTAACTGTAGTTGGTATGCAAATAATTTAAGAAATTTGGTTTTTGCTCGTGCAAAACTAGTGAGATTGTGTGTTTTTAGGCACACAACCGTCCACTATCACTGCACAGCGAATACTCGTATACTACTCGTGAGAACCCAACGCCATATACCTCAACGCTATAGAGGATCTGATAATTAAATTGTTAAACGAGGATCAATTGCATTTTTATCTAAGTATTAGCATAACAATGAATCGTTATCAGCGCAAAGTTGTCAAGCCTAACACGAAATTTAGTTGAACACCTGCCAACAACATCAACGCATATCAATAATATATTATTATGAATCTTGTGTGACGCATTATTTAGGGCGTGGTCAATCTGTCACCTGTCAAATGTCACATGTCATCTGTCATATATCGCAAATCACGTGGACACCTGGTTAAGTGTATGAGCTGTATCTTAAGGTCTTACGCATGAGTGAAAAAGTGATGTCAACATAAACTAGAAATAGGGCGTTCATTGAAACGGTTAACATAACCTAAATTTATATGGATAAGCCGTTTGGCCCCACGCCTGGCTTTTAGGGCCCCACGCTTAGGGCGGCGTGCTTACACCTGGGCGCAGTTCGTTCGCAAACTAGTGGGCCTTAGGATTACAGTAATAAAATTTGGTAAATAAGAAACAGTGTTAAATAAATAAAGATCAGTGTTTGTAGTAAAGCATTTATTTTTAAATAAAAAATTACGTACAAAAAGCAGTGTTTGCAGTAAAGCATACACCAAATCATGAACCTAAAATAATTAGTATAAAAAAGATGGAGTTAGTTGCAGACGTACGTCTAAAATGTCTCTTCAATAAATGTATAAATTAAAAAACGACACCCCTTTAGTACAGCACAATTTTAAAACACTAAATCAAGTATGATCAACAGTTAATATTTGTAAAAATATCAGTACTTTTTCGTATATTTCCTAAAATTAACCCCTAAATGCTACTAAGGGCTATTATTTTTAAATATTCAATATAAGGGTGTCATGAGAGATCGTTATCAGCCGAGGTACCGAAGGTACTTTTTCCGCTATTTGCGCAAGTCTAATTATAACAGTTTTTAACGTATATCTCGGCTTCTAGTAGACCTATTTAACTCATTCTTTTTTAAAACAATTTCTTTTATATAAATCTAATAAAATAATAAATATTAATGGTAATAAATTTTATTTACTACGTTATTTGGATGTAAATAGGGTTCAAACAGTTTTAAGCGTATAACTCGGCTTCTGGTAGTCCAATTTAACTCATTCTTTTTTAAATAACTTATTTTTTCTAAATCTATTAATATTAAAAATACGAATAATAACAATTCAATAACTTTGATATTTGTGAATATTTTTCAATTATTTTGTCTTTTGAGATGCTAGTGACTTATGGGTATTGAAATTAACATAATTTTTTTAGCTTTTTAATTTATGAATATTTTTTAAAATTTTTAACTTATTTAGATTCCTTACGGTCTTTAGATACCAAGTCTGCAATAAAATCGCCGTTTTCGGTCACTACTTCCGGTCGTTAGAAACCAGCCTTGTTTGGGCTCAAATGAAAGGTCTTTGCTTGTGGATTACAAATTAAGTGTTTTTAACAATTTTTAATTATAAATATTTTTAAAAATTTTTAACCTAGTTTGATTCCTTACTGTTTCTAGATACTGAATCTGCAATAAAATCGTCATTTCCGGTAGCAACTTCCGGTCGTTAGAAACTAGCCCTGTTTGGGCTCAAATAAAAGGTTTTGACTTGTAGATAACGAATTAGGCATTTTTATTTTTTTAAATTATATTTAACCAGATATTTAGTTCAATTATTATTTGTTTTACATAATCATGTTTAAGTGTAAATACTGTTCCCGCGAATTCACCCGTAAGGATAATTTTAAACGCCATGGCGACTGCTGCACCGTAGCCAAGACATGCGAGTAGCGAGGAGGGATCTTCAAGTCCGAGAGAGCTATTCAACGTCATCAGAGGAAAAACAGTACCGTATTTAAGAAAAACAGTATCGTATTTAAAAAAACAGTGCCGTATTTTAGAAAAACAGTGCCATATTTTAGAAAAACACTACAGAATTCTAGAAAAACAGTGCCGTATTTTAGAAAAACGGTGCCGTATTTAAAAAAAACAGTGCCGTATTTTAGAAAAACGGTGCCCTATTTTAGAAAAACAGTGCCGTATTTTAGAAAAACAGTTCCGTATTTTAGAAAAACGATGCCGTATTTTAGAAAAACAGTACTGAATATTAGAAAAACAGTGCCGTATTTTAGAAAAACCGTGCCCTGTTTTAGAAAAGTAGTACCGTATTTTAGAAAAACAGTGCCGTATTTTAGAAAAACTGTGCCGTATTTTATAAAAACGGTGCCGTATTTTAGAAAAACGGTGCCGGTTTTTTGGAAAAACGGTGCCGTGTTTGAGAACCTTTGGCCCCTCCCATTTGGCTCGCAGGGCCGTACCTAGCGGGTGGTGCAAGTGGTGGAAGGCACCAGGGCGCATGCTGCGGGGACAGAAAACGCAGAACGTTAGCACAGAGACGTTACAGTTAAATTCTAAATATCCAAAAAGGCTTTATACGGTATATTAAAATTATTAAAAAGAACACTTAATAAAAATTTAGTCCGCCTATGGGAAACTAGATAAGCACATGCACGTTAACGGAAATGTAAAACCACAACGCCTACCGATAAAAAGTGAGACATTGCGATAAAACGACTGTTACTTATTCATCAACCGACACCTTTACGGTAGTGTAGTGAAAGTTTTTTGTTAAAAATTTTGAGAATTTTTGATTTTTTTCCGATTTATTATATCAAACCATGCAAGTACATTATATTTTAAATATTAAAAATACTGCATGCTATTTTTTTAGCTCAGTCAGTAAAATAACTTAAGGACTTTTTATATTGTTTATAACAAATTCCTTTACTTAACTTTTGTCATCTTAAAGTCAAAGATATTTTAATAAAGTCCAAGTACTAGGTACTGTAGGTTCTGGTTTAGTAAATATTTTACCCTTTTTATTCCTCATGCAGTTCCGTCAAGTTGTCCAACTACCGAAACATGCAAATACTGCATAACACGGTGTTTACTGGTACTTAGGCATGCTTAAATCGCTCAACTTCGCTGGTTTTACGAAAAACGGTTTTGCAAGGCGGAAAAGGCATACACGTTGCGTTTATTCAAAATTAACATTGACAATTTTTGCCATGTGGCAACGAGAGCAGATCGACGCGTCATCCTATCGTAAAAGGTATTGATTTATGCGTTCCCTGTCCAATCTGTACGTGCAAGTATTTAACACACCGAAACTGAATTAATAGCCCCAAGTTGGCATGACGTATATATTTCTTTAGCCTATTTATAATAAAAAAAAATTTTTATTACTTTGCCTTTAATCTTTAAATTACTATTTAAATTTAAAAAATATATATAAATAAATGTTTATTTAGTTAAATTCATTCTTAAATTATTATTATTAAAATTTTGCTTGTCCCTTTACTTACAATTGAAATTTAAAATTAAAGGGTAGACCTGTAGCTTACAAATTAAAAACAAAACATAGTTTTGCAATGTCGTAAGTACGTACCTCTTTAAAATAAAAAAGAAAACAAAATTTAAAAAGTGGTTTTATTTAACTTTTATACCTAATATAACAAAATACTAATAAATTACTTTGGTTACTAGTAGTGTTAGAACGTCTTTAAAGTATACCAGATACCAAAAAAACATTAACTTGTGAAAGCGTTTAGAGCTTCGATACCTAAACAAAGGTAACTCAGATAATTTATTATCATTAACATAAAACTGGTCATATTTGGAGGTATTGCAGAGTTAAATCGATAACACGTCCTTCAAAGAATCGAAATTCAAGATTATTAACAAAATTTATTTTCGTTATCATAAGTGCAGTGACGCCAGTAATGGACTAAACCTTAATAGTAAAAAGCCACGCGGTCATCAGTTCTGTCTCATTTTCAATTATTTCCCTTTTTGTTGTTCGCACACTATTTAAACGACGCGTTTAGACAGCAATAGTTGATTGCCGTTCTTACTTGTGACTTTTTTACTATTGAATTTATCTTTAGTGACTTTTATTGTGCACGTAAGATCAGAACTAGAAATTATTTAATGCTGACGGCGTAAAACCATTACGCGATATTAGTGTGACGTCACACGACCTCACCTTTTTTGTGACTTTCGACGTATACCTAATAGAGGCGGTCTTAAACTCTTGGGTAATAATATAGGTCGGCAGGATCAAAGCCGATAGGTTTTTTTTTCTTTCGCCCTTTCGGGGTCATCCCACCCAGGTCCGACGACCGTCCCCCTAGGTGGTGCCCTGCAGCCTGAAGGCTTATTGTACCTTGACCCCTACTCCTTCCCAATCACACACCATTCCGATAGGTTACACCAATGTTACATTTTTATCATGTCATGTGGCTTCGGAAGTTCTTACCAAATTGGCAACTTTTTAATTATTAATTTTTCGAAAAGAGTGCCTCTTTATTAAAAGTCCTGTTTGGTAAGAAAATACATTTCCACAAAAATAACCGTAAATTGGATGAATGATTGGCTTAAAAAATAATTATTTCTAAAGTTATATACAGGGTACTTCCTAACTACTTTACGAAACTTTAAAGGGTGATTTCTTATATCATTTTATAAAGAAAAGTTTCTTTAAACGTACCTTCGGAGTTGCTTCGTTTCTGAGATACAGGGCGTTAATTTTTTAAAAAAGTTGATATTTTATAAGTATGGATATGAAGCTTTTTACTGTATGACAGTAAAAAGTTGTATTTTTAATTGCTTTATAAAAAAATGATATACAAACTACATAAAAAGCTAGTGGCATACATTTTTCAACTTACTTGCGCAAATTGAACTGAATCAAGAGGCAGAAAATTTAACAATTTACGATAGCAAATTACAATAAAATCCTCTTGCTGGATAGATGATGCTCTAATTTAAATATTATATGTTTTTTTTATTTATTTATTTAACAAACTAACCAAATGACAAATTACAAATGTAAAATTGTATACAGTTGCCGAAAATATAATATATTTGGCATATGAGTGGAAGCAAAATGAATCAGGAGATTTGTGTTTGCTCCACTCACATGCCATTAAAAATACTTGCCTAATTCTATAGAATTAAAATATAATAAAGTTAAATAATAAAAAAATTATTGACAAAACATAAATATTTTATTAAGTTGACTCACTTAAGACACAAACCAAGAGATATTTAGGCAAATCCGAACAAAATTAGTTACAACCCACTGCTTTATTTTAACTTTGATATTTTTATTAAGTTTTGTTCTCAGCCCCATGGGCGTCATATTAAGTATTTTAGGTCCGACATAGGTAATATGCCTCTGAGTTCTAGAAAAGAACTGCTGCGGTAGAGATAGGTAATTTCCACTTACAGCTCTGGTTTCGTGCAAATGTAATACAAATTTATTAAATATTTTAAAATTTAGGGAAAAATGTATTACTCTTATATAATAGAGTTGTCTACCTGTGAACATACCAGATTCCCTAAATAAGGTGTCAGTTGAAAAGCTGCGTTTTTTGCGAAGCATTATCTTAAGTACATATTTTTGAACATTAACTAAGGAGTGTAATATACTGTAGCACGCAGCTCCCCAAACTATAATTCCGTAACCCATTACTAACTCAACCAAAGCTAGATAAACTAGATTTAAGAGATTAATTGACAAAAATGATTTTAACTGATAAAACTTGTAAACCAATTTTCTCACTTTCTTTGCTACATATTCAATATGCTCATTCCATTTTAAACACTGATCAAAATAAACGCCCAAATACTTAATTGATTCACAACGTGTTATATTAACATTACATTTATAGTTTTTAAAGTCGTTACAGTTACCTTTATGTAACACAATGCTTTTATTAGCCGGAAGACCTCGCCTATTTAGGGCAAAAGGCAGAAAATAAGACTTTTCACTATTAAGTGTCAATATGCTGCTGTCCATCCATAATTTTATTTTAGAAAGCGCTTTTTCAGCCTTATTAAATTTATCATTCCATTCTTTGTCCTTGAACAAGAGCACAGTGTTATCTGCATAACATACAATCTCATCTGGTTCCTGGAGTTTAAATAAACTATTTATATAGATAGCAAACAAAATAGGACCAAGCACAGTGCCCTGTAAAACACCGAATTCTGCCTCTTTTTCCTCACTAAGGATATTATTAACTTTTACACGTTGAAATCTACCAACCAAATACCATTTAAATAAATTCAATACTGTACCTCTTAAACCAATGTCATACAATATATCCAATAAGATTCGGTGGTCCACAGTATCAAAGGCTTTCTTTAGGTCCAAAAACACAGCAAGCGGTTTTAAGTTATTATTAAGACAATCAATTAAAAATTTAGACACATCATAAAGTGCATTCGTCTTCGCCTTCTTTAAAACCATACTGACACTTAGATATAATCCTATTTTGCAACAAAAGGTTCCATATTCTGAATTTTATACATTTTTCAACAATTTTATTAATTACACTTGACAAGTCTATGGATCGAAAATTATTTACATCTGTCCTATCACCACCTTTATGTAAGGGTATGAATACTGATTGCTTAAGAACATCAGAATATACACCAAAAGCAAATATTAAATCTGTAATATATTGTAGTGGTTTAATAATAATCTTGTATCTTGTCATCGCTGCAAGAAGAATTTTTAAGGAGCCAATAACCTCAACCAACACAGACTCAGTAATGGGTTCAAGAAACATTGGTACATTATTATATTCATTCCTAAATACATTTTTGGAACTTTATCAATATTTTTAGCCAATTTTTTACCCACAGAACTAAAAAAATTGTTAAACTCATTTACTATTTGGTGACTATCTGCTAAGGTGTCACCTTGATCATTCTCTAGTACATTGATTGTATTAGGAGTCTCAAAATCATTGGAAGCTT
>JACEGR010008656.1:0-34670 GCA_014170235.1 Listronotus bonariensis | reverse complement strand
AAATTTATTTTAACTTCAGAGACAAATATCTCAAAATATTATTTTTTTTTTACTTAGACCACTCTGGTTCTAAGCCCCTCATGTTATGTTTCTATGAAGTTTCTTTTATTTTTATTGCAGAAACACCCCTTCAAGTGTCGGTATAGTTACTGGACACCCTTTATGAAATAAATTTTCTGTGTAAAGCAATAAAATTGAACTTGTATTCTAAGCTATGGTATTAAGTAAGTCTTTAGTTTTAAGTTTGTTTTATAGTCAAGTGGGACTAAATAAGTTATTATACTGGGTGACAACGACATTACTATCCAGCAATTTATTTTCTTTAGTGCAATCGTGTAGTTTTAATTTAGGGACGTTATATTGTATCACTAGATGCCAATTTTAGATATAATAGCATCTGTGTATTACTTCCGTTTTAACCGGAAGTAATTTAAGCTTTGATATTTTAAATGGAACACCTTTTATATATTTATAACCTAACTCTTTGGTTTTGAAGAAAATGGCGTTTTAAAATGTCCAAACAACAGCACCTTATGCAGTTTTATGGGAAAACAAATGAACATAACAAAAATTTAAAATGCTTAAAATAGTTTCTTTAAAACACTCTACCTGTAGAGATCGTTATAATACTACTTCCGGTTTAGCCGGAAGTGCTGTAAAATTTGAACTTCCAAGTATGATAACCCTGTTAATCTTAATGGAACACCCTATATATTTTTAAGATTTAAATTCTTTAAGCTATTCCTGATATAAAACCTATGATATACCCATAACCTATCTTTTAAGTTCTAGAGAAAACGGAATTTGAAAAGGTCCGGACGACATCACAATAAACAGGTTCATAAATATTGTGTCATCGTCTGGATCTTTTCAAACGCAGTTGTCCCTAAAACTAAAAAAGATAGGTTATGGGAATATAATAGATTTTATATCAGGAATAGTCAAAGAATTTAAATCTTAAAAATATATACGATCTTCCATTAAAATTACCAGGGTTATCATACTTAGAAGTTCAAATTTTACAGCACTTCCGGTTAAACAGGAAGTAATTTTATAGTGGTCTCTAAAGACAGAGTCTTTTAAAGGAACTGTTTTTAGCATTTTAAATTTTTCCATAAAACTGCATATTGTGCTGTCCTTTAGACATTTTGAAACGCCATTTTCTCGAAAACCAAGTTAGAGTTATGAATATATTAAAGGTTTTATATCAGGAATAACCTGTAGAATTCAAATCCTAAAAATATACTGGGTGTTCCATTTAAAATATCAAAGTTTTTATCACTTCCGGTTAAACCGGAAGTAATACACAGATGCTATTATATGATATAACGTCCCTAAATTTGAAAACTACTACGGTTGCACTGAAGAAAATAAATTGCTGGATAGTAATTTCGTTGTCACCCGGCATAAACAAAATGGTAATCGTTTTTTGTTTTTTCTATGTTTCCTCATTTTAGAGAACCGCCTACAGAAGTCGATGGTGTACCTTCAACTAGTCAATCAATACCCCAGATTCCCGTTTCTCAGAGTAGACAGTCATTAAAATCCTTGTTAAAGTGCGAAAAGAAGGAAGAAATTGGAGGTTTTAGCAGGTAGGTAAAGTTTTTATTTAATAAAGTTATTTACAATCCCGCAACTAATTTTTATTTAAATAATTTTAGAATCATAGAACAAAGTGATGACAGCTATAAGTCACCAAATCTGAGCAACACCATAGGTCATAATCCTCAGTTTTCAAAGGGACCAAATGACAAACTACTGCTGTAAGTATCTGTATCCCTTTTTTAGCTTAAGATACTCCACGAAGGTTCGAGGCCCAAGAACTAAGGTACCGCGGATGTCGTAAGTGAGGTAAGAGGAAGTTTTGCTAACACAACCTAAATATTTGAAAACTGGAAGGAGAAATTGTTGGGAACAACAAGAGGAGGCATAACACTTGTTAGATTTTCAAAGCAAAATCGAAAAATACCTATAAAAAAGTAATAAAACTTCTACAGTACGACGATGGCCACGAAAAGAAAGCCTATAGATAAATAAAAACTGCTGTGGAAAACAGCGCTAACATAAAACTGCACAGTTTTGAAAGTATTGAAAACACTCTAACAAAACATTGTGTATAAAAAGGGTTCATACAGAACAACTCCTTGTCAAATCTATTTTTTGCTGATTCTGGTTAGTTATGAAAACCAGAAATAAGCTTAACTACCTCACCATATTGTTAAGAAAATTTAAGGGCAAATTCTACTATTGGAAATATGAAAAAGTTCTGTAAAAACATGGGTCTGAAAATTTCTCGTTTTCAAGATACAGGGTGTTAAACTTATAAGAAAAAATGTTAATTTTTTAATGTCTTAAATATTCTTTATCCAATTTTCTTTTAATTTGGCAATGTTTTTTATGACATTAAGGGAGTAATTTATAACTAACTTAATTACATTTGATTAGTTCAATGGGGTCTCGAGTGGCAACTAAAGAAAGGAATATTTCTAACAAAAAAAAAAAAAAAAGAATGTACGCCACTGACTGTGTAAATGTGTATAAATTTGTGGTGCTTTTTTTTTAGAATAAGCAAATAGGAACGCAGCTCTTATGCCTTTTAATTTTTTTCTTAACTTTGGTTTAAGAAAAAAATATAATCCTTTTAATTGCATATTTTTATACCATAAAAGAAGCATTGCGGAACATTTTATTTTAAAAAGTAAGTTTATAATTCTTTATTACCAGTTGTGTAACCAAATCAATAAATACTTTTTAGTTTTTTGCCAAGTTTAACACCTTGTATCTTGAGAACGAACAATATGCATAACTATGTTTATTTGGGCTTTTCTTTATATTTTCTGATGCAGAATGTGCCCTTAAATTTTCTTAACAACCCTGTATATTTTATTTTTCCGTTTCTATTAAAACCGTTATTTCAGTGGCCGGTAATATTATGTGCAGGGTCTTTCCCCATATATTGACCCCCCTACAGCGGTAATGCGAAAAGTTAAAAAAAAATTTAATACAAAACTTTTGGGGTTTTACTTTAGAATTTTGGAATCCGATGTCAAAAATTTTTTTTTCGTTTAGAAACGTCAAATTTTGACTGATGATCAGTTTTTTCTTATGGAACACCCTGTATATGACTTCTTAGTTAAAAAGAGTCGAATTTTCTGATTTCAAATATATATAGTTTAACTATGTTTTATTAAACCGTTTCCGGAAATATCGGGCTCCAAACTTTAAAAAAATAATATATTGAAGATCTTGGTAGGCGCTGCATTGTTATTGTTTGACATTTATTAAAAAACAAATCATTCAGATGACATTGTCATTTCTTGTTTGTTGACCCATAAATGTTAAAAATGCCGTACAGTGATGAAGAAAAATGTGACATCGTCCGTATATTTTATAAAAATAATAATAACGCAAATGCCGCCAAAGAGGAATATCGTCGAACCTTTCCTTTACGTGCCATTCCGGCAAAAAAATACGTTTAAAAATATAGAACGAGCATTTCGCATCAGGAAAACTCTACGAAGAAAACGTCGGACAATTCTTGTCGATCAGAAGAAAAATTACATATTTTGCTATATTTCGAAGGTAGGTAAGTTTGGTAATTGTCTAGAAAGTGGGAGCAACTCCGATTTTGACGAAATTTGGTATACGGGGTTTTTGGGGCGCTGATCACGAATCCGAAAGAATTTTTAGTCGGAAACGTTTCGTTTTCGAGATATCCATCATCAAACTAGTAATTTACACTAACCTTATTTTCACTATATTCCGCCTTCTTTTTGCACAAAATTTTTATAAAACACTAAATTGCCACACAATATTTTATAAACACCTTTTAAAAAACCTGTTTTTATTTATTTTACACGTTTTTTTCATTAAATTGAAAATAATTTACCCATAAATGCTGCAACCATAAATACAATATGTAGATGTATTTATGGTTGCATACAATTTGTTTAAAGTAAAGCTTTTAAATTAATATAATTAATAATAAAAAATGTTTTTAAACGGTTTTTGATGTTAAATGAAATATTGTGTGCCATTTTAGTATTATAATATGAATTTTGTGCAAAGAAGGGGGAATATAGTGAAAATAAGGTTAGTTCAAATACCTACCTTGATGATGATATATCTCGAAAACGAAACGTTTCCGACTAAAAAATTCTTTCAGATTCGTGATCAGCGCTTCAAAAAACCCCGTATACCAAATTTCGTCAAAATCGGAGTTGCTCCCACTTTCTAGACAATTACCGTAAGTTTTTACTAATTTTTGAATACATTTAGATCTACACTATCATGTTCGGGCCTTTGTCTTCCTCAAATTGCCCATCAAAAATGTTGAATTTCTTTTAGAACACCCAAATCATTCCATAGAAGATGCCAGAATTTACTTTGATCGATCGGCCAAAAAAATTCATTCAACTTTAAAAAAGTATAAATATTTTGCTTATCGAATATTACCTGTTCAAACTTTAAGTGTAGAGCAAAGAAATAAACGGGTGGAATTTTGTCAAGAGATGCTAGTGCTAAAAGAAGAAGATAATAACTTTTTTAAAAAAATTTGTGGACCGACGAGTGCACCTTTACAACCGCGGGCATTTACAATCGAAAAAATGTTCGCTTTTGGTCAAGAACAATCCCCGAATAACAAGGAAATTAAGTTTCAAGGGCGGCAATCTCTACATGTATGGTGTGGAATTTTAAATGACCAGGTCATAGGACCTATTTTTTATAACGGCAACTTGACGGGAGAGAGATACCTAGAGATGCTTACTTATCAAATTGAAGCTAAACTTAAAGATCTACCCATAAGGCAATACGAGCAAATAGTTTGGCATCAAGATGGTGCCCCACCGCATAATGTGTTACCTGTTTTGAGATTTTTAAATGAAAGATATAACCTGTGGATTGGACGAACTGGGCCAATTCGTTGGCCACCAAACAGTCCAGACCTGACACCTCTTGATTCATTTCTGTGGGGTTACCTGCAAAATAAAGTTTACGAACAGAGAACTGAAAATGTCGAGGAGCTCCGCAGAAAAATTATTGCCGCGATAGATGATATAAATCAAAATCATAGACAATTTATAAGGAATACAATACACAAAATTGAGCAGGATTATATAAACTGTATTGATAATGGTGGTGGTCATATAGAGCAGTTATAGTTATAATTACGTCTAAATTAAAGTTTAAGAATTGTTAAAATAATGTATCCTTTTCAACAAAAGATGCTAAATATCACCTTAGTAATAATAAATCTTCTGTTTTTATTGTTTCCACTCAATTCATTTATCTTAAAAAAAAAACGCCAAACAATAACAATGCAGCGCTTACTAAGATCTTCAATATATTATTTTTTAAAGTTCGGAGCCCGATATTTCCGAAACGGTTTAATAAAACATAATTAAACTATATATATTTAAAATCAGAAAATTCGGCTCTTTTTAACTATGAAGTCATATACAGGGTGTTCCATAAGAAAAAAATGATCATCTGTCAAAATTTGACGTTTCTAAACGAAAAAAAAAAATTTGACATCGGATTCAAAAATTTAAAGTAAAACCCCAAAAGTTTGTATTAAAATTTTTTTAAACTTTTCGCATTACCGCTGAAGGGGGGTCAATATATGGGGAAAGACCCTGTACCAAGTGCCTTTCTTACAATGGCGTTTTGGTACTAATATTTTGTTGGAGCTCTTTTTTATTACATAATGTTCTTTCATTGAAAGTATCCGTAAGGAGTTATTTTCTTACAGTTTATTGCCATTCAGGCTATTATACATAGGCGCAGATTGCTTCAATTTTTAGGGGGGGACTGTAGTCTTGATAGTCCTGAAAGCTATAAAGCAAGCCTTGCAAAAAAATTAGGGAAAGAGTTTGGTCCCTTAAGGAAAAAAATTGTGGATTTAAAATAAAATGCTTTTTTTTTACAACGAAATAATCATTTGGCCAATGTGAAAGAAATATTGGCTCGTTTTAAAGAAACTCTTTTATCAGTGTACTGTTTTAAATAGGGTTAATAACTTTTAGAATGATATACTCCACAAGTACCTTACCATGTCAACTGTCAACACGACTTTGCAAAAAATGTATAAAAAAGTAAATTTGTTAATAAAGATATGAAAACTTATTAACAAGTCTTAGGTTTTGGCCACATTTTTTTATGTTTTAGGTTTTAGTCACATAATTTTCAGCTTGGATACTGAAAATCTTGGGGAGGGCTAATTTTGTCTATTTTCGTTATTGGGGGTGCTAAGCCCCTATCCCTCCCTCCCAAATTGCGCCTATACCATTATATTCAGTGTGCATCGCCGGGCGGGACATAGGAAATCCCATGTAATTTTTAATGGGGTTAATTATTGGCTCCCCTAATTATTTTAGAGAAAAATTCTATTGAAGTTTATTGAAGAGCTTGCAAATCTACGACCATGGTAAAAACTTTAGATTTTTCGGTTAACCCGTTTGCTAGTTTTTGAAATTGAGTACTTTATTATTATCAAAAAATTGTACAGTGAAAAGATTAAAGTTGTATTTATAAAAACGAATTAAGTTAAGTTAAACTAAACTAAAGTAACAAATTTCAAGAACTTATGACATTTATAATATTTACATGCTTCAATAAATTATTATTAGTATTACAATAGTTAATATGTTGGAAATAACCTTAAGATTTAAGAAAATTTTCAAATATTCCTCCATTGACTGCTAGACAATAACCCAGACGTTCATAAAATTGTCTTCCTACATTGGCTAACTGGTAAATTGAAATTTTATTGCATTCTGCAGAAATAGCAGTTTTCAACTTATCTAGATTAGAGTAATTTTTATCCTTGTATATCAAAATGACAGCGGTATGTCACGCTAACTGGTATTTTTATTGTTGTTCATAAATATGAGGCGATAATAATGTAACAATTTTTAAAAATATATTAGCATCTAACTAGCAAACGGGTTAACCGAAAAATCTAAAGTTTTTACCATGGACGTAGATTTGCATGCTCTTCAATAAACTTCAATAGAATTTTTCTCTAAAATAATTAGGGAGCCAATAATTGACCCCATTAAAAATTACATGGGATTTCCTATGTCCCGCCCGGCGATGCATCACCCGGTATAGTTTAATTTGAACTTTACATTTTTAGTGAGAATTACATTCAGTGGCAAGGTTCCAGTAAATCATTACAAAAAGGTCCACAAGGTCTTATGAAGGGACCTAACAAGAGTCTCTTGTCGAACAAGTTGTACACGCCATGCGGACCGAATGCAGAACTTCGCAAAGGGCCGAGATTTGGGTTGGCCAAGGGCAGTATTTTTACACAGCTGAAGACTGTGGTCGTGGGAGAGTCCCGGGTTAAATAACCAAGTTGTTCTATTATTTAGGCTAGTTACTTTTGTTTCTGTGTGCTGTTTAACTTATATGGGGTGTTCTCTAAGTTGAGCCCTTTATTTCACCTGCTTATAGCACTTGTAAAGAGAAGAAATTAATTTGCCAAAACATTTATAGAAATGTTAAACAATTAAGTTATTTAAAGGGTTATTATTTAAAAAATATAAAATTTTAAAAGATTGTCAGCACACTCCGTAAGTTAATAAAGGTTTTTGGTAAAGGTACTAAAAATTGATTTTTTTTTAAATAACGGCTTTTGGTATCGATTTCTCTTTAAGAGTTTTACAACACGTAAAATTAACAGAATAGTAGTAAACTTCTTTTTTCAAATTCGTTATTTATACACATTGTACAAACAACAAAAAATGAAATGACGTCAATAAAAAACAGGACTCTAAGTTACAAAAATAATAATATACATACAAATACACCAATACTATATAACACATAAAAATATAATAATGTTCCCTCATAATTTCATATCTAAGAAATTCTTAATGCTATATGGTTAAGCCTAAAAAGTAGTTTTTTTATTAACTTTTTTCAATAATCTTTTGTTAGTAATATTTTTTATATTATTATCTAATTTATTATACAATTTAATACCCATATAATAAGGGCTTTTTAAAGATGGTTAATCGGTGGGTTGGATAATTTAAATATCTTGTTCAGGTATTATAATCATGGTTACTTTCTATGTAGAGAATGTCTTTATTTTGGTGGAATTACCCAACTTTGAGAACACTCTGCATATGCATGCTATACATATATGTGATGTGACCTTGTATTAAAAAATTGATTCGATTGTTACTTGATGGAACTCTATAACCACTGATTTTAATAAAATAAAACACATTTTATATTCAAAATGTCTAAAATAACCAGTCTAAAGGACTGTTTGAATGTGGCAGAATAATGATTCTTCATGAGTGATACTAAAAGAATTTCGGATTTCCATTGTCTTTATTTTAACTATTCACACAACCTTTTGGGCAGTCCTATTTCTGGCCGATCTCAAGTGTAAACTTGAACATTACTTTCCTGTGTGCATCAAAGGACAAAAATGATCCACACAGGCTTACACATCAAATCGCCTAGTCTAAAGGAGTTTCATTGTAGGCCAAACATAATATCACATGTTATATAATTATAAGTAGAGTTATTAAAATAAAAAGTGTTTTATTTTATTTTTTAATTTGATTACGTTGGTATAATTAGTATTATTTTTTGTTTTTTTTTATATAAATATATTTTTGAATATAGATTAAGTTCTAATATTACATTATTTACTCGGTTTGCTTAAATACGTTTCTTTATTTCATTAGAAAGGGTAGTCACACCTTCAAATTCAGTACAAATTAACAGTAAAAACACAAAAAAATATAGCGAAAAAAGCTTAAAGCTTTACTATTTTACTTTTCAAATAAACAAACAAAAACAATACATATCATCTTATATAAAAATCCAAACTGTTTTATGTTCTGGATTAGCTTTGCTGTTTGAAGACCACGTGACAAAAATCCTCTTGGTCTGCTCTCATTTGAGATGTAATATTGGAACTTGGCCATTCAGCATGACTATTATTATTATTTTTGACAGCATTGTATTATAAGCAGGCAATGACCTTGTGCTGACGAACTAGGTCAACAATGTTTATTAGTGTAATAACATCACCAAGCAAAAAATGTATTAAAAATGTTACCAATTCCATATCTATCGCATTTATTTCAATAAAGTTAGCATTTAATAAAAATGTACATTCAAAGCAAAATTTACCTGAAATAATAACAAAAATAGAAAAGAAGCTTATAGATTTAGAGTTTGAGGAGTAGCGCGTAACCCCAAAAAAATAGAATTTAGACATCTGGGCATGCATTAATAGCTGATTACAAACGTGGATATTATAAGGGCGATTAATGATCGATTAATTTTTCTAATAATTTTCTTCCCTTCCCTCCCCCCACCCCTTTTTCAGGGCTGTGATTATTAATTTTCGCCCGAGTTAGTAAAAGTATTTTTTCAATGATTTTTGTTCTAAAATTAATAAAACCTAATAAAAAATTATAAATTAGTACTATTATTAAACTTAACTGCTGGACATTCGAGACGGAATACTTTAGTTTTTAGGTAAAAGTTTTAACTTAATTTTCTCAAAGACAATTTTTTTAGTCTGGTTGCCGGCAAATGTGGACGTAATTGTTAGTCTTTATAATTACCTTCATTGCAGCCCTGGTATTAAATTTACCACTTATATACAGGGTGGTAAATATGGCGTTTTTTTGGAGAAATTTTGTTGTCCTGCAACTCTTTAAATTAAAGAAATTTTAAAATTTTATAATAATCGGATAATAATTTGTGACAAACAATTTTTGCAAATTTTTGATATTTTTTGTAAATCTGAAAATATAATGTTTTTACTAAAAGGTGACATTTTAAAATTATTACCCTGTATAACGCTGACTTTTAATCCTATAATCTCCTACTATTTGACGTTTTAAGCAAAAAGTAATACCTTTTTAATGTTTTTAAAAACTTTTATACAGGTTGGACAAAAAAGTAGATCTATGTGAAAAAGTAAATGTTTTTCTAAAATTTTCATAATTCTTGTTTTCTGCTATGCCATAAACTACAGAATTAACTTTTATAAATTCCAAAAGTATTTTGGAATCTAGGGATCAAAATACCGAATCGGTTTTTATTTGCGTTGCTTAGTTTTCGAAATAATACCCTTGTTGTATGGTTGTTCAATGCTTGGATATGATATAAAGATTGTCCTAAGGTAAAGAAACTGTCGCATATTTCAAAACCGGTTTTATCAAAACTTACAATATTTACTATTTGGGGGTTTTGGGAAAATGCCCAATTATTTGTTGCTGATACTTGCCATGTTGCCAGGTTTACCATTTTTACTTTTAGAATTTATAAAAGCTAATCCTGTAGTTTATGGCATAAGAGAAAACAAGAATTGTAAAAAAAGAAAAATTTACTTTTACACATAGATCTACTTTTTGGTTCAGCCTGTATAAAAGTTTTTCAAAACGTTAAAAAGGTATTGCTCTTTGCCTGAAACGTCAAGCAGTAGGAGTTTATAGAACTAAAAGCGTTTTGGTGATATTCAGGGTGACAACGTTAACACGACACTTTTTAGTAAAAACATCATAATTTCAGATTTACAGGGAATCTCAAAAATCTGCCAAAATTGTTTGTCACAAATGTTTATCAGATTATTATAAAATAATAAAGTTTCGAAAATTTCTTTTATTTAAAAAGTTGCAGAATAACAAAATTTACCACTCTGTATATAAGAGGTAAGTTTAATACCAAGACTGCAGTGTAGGTTGTCATAAAGACTAATTAATGAGTCCAAATCTGTCGAAAACCGCACTAAAATATTTTTGTAGTCTTTAAGAAAATTAAGTTAAAAATTTTACCTAAAATTTAAATTATTCCGTTCGAATGTCCAGCAGTTTATTACTAAAACTATTTTTATATACTTAAATGATACTCATTAATAAATTATGGCCAATGGAAGTAAAACAAATATTTTTACTTTGGGGACTTTGTATTGAGAAAAATACCTAGTAAGTAAGTATCGTTACTGACTTTTTAAAACAATGTAATACATTTTTTGTTCAGGTGTTTTTCTCAATTTAAAGTGCCCAAAGTATAATAAAAGATAATACTAAGAATAAAAGTAAACATTTAAAAAAAACTCCTCAATATAAAAATATTTTATTAAATATATAGCTATTATCAAAAGTTTAATATTCTGCTGGTAGATCACTGTGATATGATAGGCCATGTATTTTAATAAATTGTATTTAATTTCTATCTTTAATAGTTAATAAAAAAATCATGACAATCTTATAAAATGAACAAATTTACAAAGTAATAGCCAGTGACAGATGAAATTTGCTCTTCAGGTTAGATTTTAAGGTAATTTCTTTCGAGAAACAATGTGATTCTATCTAATTTAACTTACAATTTAGAAAAAAATATGGAAATATCATTTTTAAAAATAATTATATTTCAAATTCATTATTTTTCATGGCAAAATGTTATCTGTATTCGGCGATATTTGAAAAAAAAAAACAATCAGAAATAAACAAAATTATGTTGCTAATGCGGTCACCTTATACTACACCACCCAATTCATTTAGTTAAATAACGACTGTATAAAGTAACAATGCATTTGCATATCACATCACTAAACTATGATTATACAATACACTGCCTGCAATTTTACATCTGTACTTGAAAGTAAATATTAAATAAGGATGTCACATTCAAGTAGTACATAGTTTATATAAAATCATTTTTTTTTATTTTGTTAAAAATATAATATTTGTTAACAAAGCTATACATGCATATACAAAACTAAAAAAATAATTTATTTAACGTAAAAAATCAAAATCAATTATTTAAAATTTACTAAAATACAAAAAAATGTTAAAACTTTTAAAGATCACTAAGCCATTCTAAAACTAAAGTGTGACTTTACTATGAGTTGTTTGTACGGTTTTACCATTTTCAGTGTTTCTATAGTAAACCAATAAGTGGTTTTAAATTTAGATGCTCTTTTAAATCAGGGAACTAAGTACAGTAAGATCTCTTCTTGGTGTAAGCAGCTTTAGCTTAGCATCAATTCAGTGTATTGTATCTGATTGTATCTACACGGGTAACTTTTCCTTTTTTCCATTTTTATGAATTCACTGTAAGATCTCTTTTGGTGTCAGCAGTTTTAGCTTATTACTAATTCATGTATTCTATCTATAAACGGGTAATTTTTCCATAATTTTTATGTATTCATAATTAATAGTTTAAATTAATATTCCAGGGAACTTCCTAAAGTAAGGTACTGTAGGTCTGTTCACGTTCCTCTTTAAGGTCAATTTATAAACTTACCGTTTCCATTACCGTTGATGTCTTCGTTGAAAAGTTAATCTTTTCTTTTCACGTTTCTTATATTCTGTTGATAAAACCAAGGAGATTAACTTTCTTATAAGGAGCGCTTAATTTTGGATATTTTTCTGAAAATATAGGTTATGTTTGTGTAACTTTTTGCCATAATATTTTTTTATCTGACAAAATAAACCGATACTTGCATAAAATAAAATAAAATCACTTAAAGAAAACATAAAAATTACTTAATAACGAACTAAACGTAAATTCCCGTTAAAAAATATTCTAGGATCAGTGACCCCTGTTGACAGGTTTAAAATTATCTGTAACTGCAGAACCAATAACTACTTAATTTAACTATAAATAGTAAAAACTATACATATATAAAAGTCCAATGACTAAAAACACAAAAATAACACCAAAACCGCGAAAAAGCTTCCAGTACGATTGTAAACAAAGAATTTGGGAAAAGATTACGTCACAAAATTTAGCGAACATAGGCTTAAATGGGATCGAGGGCTCCTTTTTAGAAAGTTTATTTCCTTAGATAAAACTACAACAGCAAATATAATAGTCCGATGCGACGTCATATTTTCGGGCGTGGTTTTTAGATGTTTCGATATATTTTTAATGAATAAACTAAAGTGTACATTAACTATAACAAAAGTAAAATAAATTTAGTCACATTATTTTTAAAAATTAAATTATTTACCGACACTAACCGCCAAGTAAATTATCATCATTGAAACGGCAACGACGCATCAAGTTTGTAAATTGACAGTTACTATTTAGTGTGTTACTTTTATGTAAAGAAATATGTTTTTATAACTAGATAAGAACTCGTGCCAGTGATGTTCCATAACAGATTGTAGCATTCTAGTCATTACTTTACGTCAAGCCTATGGTCTTAATTTTTACCATGTTTTAAAAACTGTATTTTTTAATAAGTAGAATAATAATATTGAAATTACTGCATTTATTTTAGTTATACCTCATTTTTTGTTAACTTTAATGTGGTAAAATTATTTTTGTTAAGTGTCATGAGCCGTTCCTAACAACCTAATTAAGAAATAAAACTGTATAGACTAGGTCTGTCCAACTTAAAAAAATAATAATAAAAAAAAAATTAAAAAAAAAACGGTTTGGTATTTGAGGTAATTTATACATTTGGCGTTTTTAGCATTTAACGTCGGGGGACGCCGAAATTGACGTCGCGTGCCGCATGTTGCACAGCCCTGGTCTAGACTTATTATAGAAAGAGTTTTCTATACAGGATGTCCAGGAATATGTGGACAATTTCTCGGATTCATATAGAACACATAAAAATAATATCTTCCTATAAAGTTTTATTTTCGATAGTCCCTCTTTACTGAGATGCCCCAAAAGGACGTCGCTGAAAATTGGGTTTTCTTTGAATAACTTATATACTACTTGGTATATTGAAATAATTTTTAATATGACAGATATTACTAAGGACTCCTTAAAATGATACCCCTCTCAAAATATTTGCATTTATAAGGGAGCCAGGGACGGACTTACCCTCACACATTAGTGCTAATTATTTTCCACCCTGTATAGTAGAGAAATAAAAGTAGTAATTTTGGATAGCTTAAACCCTTAGCTAAAAATGTGCTCCTATGTAATATTGATATTTTGAAGCGTTTTCGATCAAAGCAAGTTTTAGTGTTGTGGGAACATCTAAAAAATTAGGTTATTCTGTTGCAATAATGTTTTTTAATTTTTACTACAACAAAAATTAATGTTGCAGCATTGTAGAGTTTTATAGTCTTCGATAATTAAAGCTAGTAGTATTGGTAGGGGAGCCCAAGAGGGGATTTGGGAAGTTACTACAGCGCGGCAAATTAATATACCGGAGGATACCTTGTACCCGATTAAATGCCATCACCAAATATGAGCCTCGTATACAGGGGCGATCGTAAAAAACAAAAATATATTCATCAGAAATCATTGTCGAGCGCGTCAGATTAAAATAGGGTGAGTTATTTACATACAGTGTATATTTCACTAATCTGACAATTTGATAGTGACGTTAAGAAAGCGGAGGGCTACAAAGTTGTAAAAAAAACGTAATTTTAACATTCGCGAGCGTAGTTATTGTTTTTTATTTTGAAGAAAATAATTTAAGGATAACGAAAAATATATAATTTAATACGATTTTCACAAGCCGAAATAGTAATAGTATTTTTTGACATATTTAAAAGTCTATTGCCACTTAACGCACCGATGAAAAGGTATACATTATATAACATTTTTTTCTTATCATCTAAGCTTTGCAACCCAATAGGTCTCTATGACGCTTAAGTAACTACACATTTAGCATCTTGGGCACCCCTACTATGTAAAAGTTATTGAAGAAAAAGCAATTTTCAGCGGCGTCCTCTAAGGGCACATATCTCAGTAAGGATGGGCTTTAGAAAAAAAGTTTATGAGAACTTGTCATATTATTTTCATGTGTTCTATATGACTTCGAGAGATTGCCCACATATTCCCGGACACCCTGTATAATGTATATTAAGCTTTTCAGAGCCATTCTACACATATGAGCAACGTTAAATTGACGACAAAAGTTATCTTCAAAATTTTGGTCAAATTTTCAACTGTCAATATTTTCGACAAAAGTATGATAATCATCGTGTGTATAACGGTTTTAGAATACGACATCACTTTATGTATGGATTAGTATATACTAATCTGATTTTATCTTGCCAATAAGGTTAAGAAAAGAACTTCTTTAAAAATGTGTCATATCTTTCTTTTTTAATTATATTTATGCGTGTTTAGAAGTGTTTGAATATACCCAAATTATGGAATAATTT
This sequence comes from Listronotus bonariensis, assembly GCA_014170235.1. Classification (NCBI taxonomy): domain Eukaryota; kingdom Metazoa; phylum Arthropoda; class Insecta; order Coleoptera; family Curculionidae; genus Listronotus; species Listronotus bonariensis. Next base: position 19,548 of record JACEGR010008656.1, on the reverse strand, counting down.
AAAGTTAAACAATCTTTAGTAATAATATTAAATTAATTTTAGATTTTTCATCATTACTTTGATTGATTGATTGATTCTTTAGTGTAGTTATTGAACAATAACAAAAACATTATTGATAAGTTAATTAGGGCGAAATTTTAATATGTAAAGAGTTTATCTTAATATGTTTTTTTTATATATACATACTTTAAATAAAATTCGTATGGGTACTCTATATGCTAAAAAATCAATTTTTATAAACTTAATTTCGAGAAGAAATCTATATTATCACAGAATGCTAGTTTGGGTAGTGTTGAGAGCTTGCCACAGATGGCGCCTTCTGTTGTATACACCGTATTGGCTCGTCAAACCTTTTATAAAGCACAAAGTTAATCGTTAAAACATCAGCTTTGCGCAGTGGCATTATCGTAACCAATGAGGTTTATCCGAGGTGCGATTATTGCTAGTTGAAAACTTTAACCAATACCCCGCCATGTGCACGTGAAATACCGTGCGCTACGGCATTTTTGTTAGCCTCTGAGGAGGCTCTTTATTTCAATAAAAGACAAGTTTCCGTTACACACTTCCACTTCGCAATAAGTCGAAGCTAATAGCCTTCTACAGGGTGATTCAGAATTACGATGCTGATGCTGATATCCATAAGGGTGATATCTTAGGTAATTTTCAAATAAAAAGTTCAAAAAGGGTACCTAAATATTTCGTTTTTGTCTTTCGTCACCACTAGTAATTTTAATGAAATTTGGTACACAGCCACTATGCACACAAAGGTATTTTCTGATGCACAACTTTTTTTCTAGTGGATTTAAACGAATATTTTTACGGTACGCAACTGCATTTTGCCAATAAAAACTATTTTTACGCTTTCCATTCAGTTTTAATCAAATTTGATTTCTTGATTTTCTTTCATCCGACACAGGGGTTTCGAGTAAAAACAAGAACCATTTCGTCACCTTAATTGTAAAACCACCTAACTCCATTTTAAATAAAACATGCATTTCCATGTTTAGCCTTATAAAATAAGACTAAAAGATGGCATCAAAATAACATTTTTTATTAATTAATTAATTAGTAAAACTACCTAATTCCAGTTTTTATAAAAAAATGTGATTTTGATGCCATCTTTAGTCTTATTTTATAAGGCAGATGGCAATGTATGGTTTATTAAAAATGGAGTTGGGTGGTTTTACAATTAAGGTGACGATTTAGGCCTTTTGGCATTTTAAAGACCCTCTTGTTAAGAGACGCAAGGACTTGTTTCTTCGGTGCTTTAAATACGCTAAGAGGTGAATGGAAATTATAAAAATATTTGAAAAAGCAGTGGCGTACCATTCTTTACAATATTTTGGCCTAGTCTCGCTAAAAACTCACAGAAAGAAATTTAAAGAAAAACATTTTATGCATCAGAAAAATGCCTCTTATTGCATGAAGGTTGCGCACCTTTAAAGTTAAGCCATTAGGGCCATGGGTTTATTGGAACTTGTCTCCATAAAATGACCCAAAGAACCAGCATTTAATTATGTGACTTCCTATATAAATTAAAGTGGGATTTAAACCCAACGTAGTATGGTTGTTGATAGTCAGTAATTTCAACTGGGATTTTCACCCTGCTTGCTTTATGAATGTATAAAAACAATAAAATTTTATATACCAATTCATACAAAATAAATATGGGTAAAAAACTGTAGGCCTAACTGTATGTGAATCGAATGTAGATTATAAAGTCATTATAAATGTTAAGGACAGTACTGTTGCTAGAAATTAACTATTTCTAAGGCCAGGTTTTATAATGTCGGATTATCTCTGTGGTGCTAACTTCAGTTTCTAAAATTTGGATTTCATAAACGTATAGCTAATTACAAAAACATATTGGAGCGTAAGCCAGGTGCAAAATTTTTCATTTATTTCTTTTCAGTCCATAACTCGTAAAATGCTTCAAGAGGGTTGTACATGAAGTGTTGTAAGCGTCAGCTGCGTCATTGATGGTGGAATGGTACAGGGTGCTCAAAAAAGATCCATATTAAACTTGTATTTTTTAAAATGGAACACTCCGTATATTAGTTCTATTTTGTATTGTAGTAATACAAATAAAGTAAATTTTATTAGCAATACCATACCAAAAATGTATTGGTTTTAAGATATTTTTAATTTTAAAAAGAACTTGAAAAAACAAAATTATAATATATCCTACTTTACTTACGCTTGACTTTATGTAGTCTGTTAGATTGCTACAATATGAAGTGTACAATCACCTACATTTAATTTTTTTACTAGAAATTATACAGGCTGTCCAGAAAGTAATATTTAATATTATAATAATTTCTGGACACCCTGTATAATTCAAAAGTAAAAAACTAATGTAGGTAATGAAACAGTTAATATTCTAGTAATCTAACATTATATAGAAAGTCCAGCGTAAGAAATGAAAAAAGGAATTCAAATTTTATTTTTGTCAAGAATTTTAAAAAATCCTAAAAACCTTACATTTTTGATATAGGTATCGGTGTTAAAATTAACTTTATTTTATTTCTACAATCTAAAACTAAACTAACATACAGGGCGTTCCATTTAAAAAATACAGGTTTAATATGGATCTTTTTTGAGTAAACCGTATAATTCCCCATCGTCGCCGCAGCTGACGCTCACAACAATTCAAGTACAACCCTTTGGAGCATTTTACGAGTTATGGACTGAGAGGAATATGGTCACGACAATCTGTCGTTGGCTTACGGACCATACATATAGTGTATTCCTTTTACCTTGTAGAACCGTTCTGAACCGTTCTTTGAACTGTCAATAGCGTCACGAACGGTTCTACAACATGAAAAAATGTCAAAAAATTGTAAAAGGAGCACTTATGGTGACGTTCCGGGCGGTTCTTGAGCATAAAAGCAATACAGCAATTTAGCTAATCACAAAAACATATGTATTTAAACTGGAGATTTCTTAGTCGGTATTCCAAGTATCGCTCAAAACCAAAGATTCGAAGGTTAATAGTAGATTTAAAAAAAAATGCGTTTATTTTTGTTTTTAAACCTGACTTAAAATTTTTTGCACAGTTTACCGACATTTTTTACCGAGCCTAAAAAAAGTTAACTTTCATAAAAATATTGTTATTGGGTAAACTTAGATTTTGTCGATCAGATTGTAAAGAATAAGAGTAGGCCGTCCCTAATAATGTTGAAGTTTATCTTGCACTGTTGTTTCTTCTAAGCACTAACAAAAATTCTATTTAGCACGCATTATTTATACACACTGATCCGTCTTGTATTTTCGAATACTCTGTATGTAAATATCAAAATGCATATTTTTAATGCAAAATATTTTTGTAAATTATCTTAATCTAGTCACATAGGTATTCATGTTAATTTTTTAAAAGTAGCCATTTCAAACAAAGAATAAATTCTATTGACTTTATTTTTTTAAGTTATAGGTGGTTTGCAGGAACTGATATGGGCTTAGTAAAGAAATAAATGAATTATGTATTGCTTATTATTGAGAATAAAAAATAAACAAAAACAAGTAAACTATAAAAAATGAAAAATAATATTAATTAGCTCGACAGTGGAAAATTGGCGGTTCTTAAGTGACGTAGTTTATCCAAGGTATTTTGCCCTGTTTTACTTAAATTTTTACAAACTTTTGTTTGTTTGTTTTGACTTTAGTTGTTAGACATCTATCAAAAAAATAATAATAAAAGTGTGTACTTCGATCTATTTTGAAAAACTAATATTGACATATGTCTATTCGTTATTTATGTCAGTTTTTGCAAACCACGTTATATTGTATTAGTCTCTTAGTAAAATAATTTTTTAAATTAGTAATAGGCCGTACAAAATGTAGTAATTATGTATCCTTGTATCGTACCTGCGCTTGAATAAATGTTGAAAAATATTAGTATCTTTTAATATCCAAAATTAAACAAACCGGATTTGGATTGCCTAAAGTGTCATATTATTACCCTAATTCGCAGACATAACAGTCTAAAAAATAGACTAAAGGAAAAGTTTTTATTATACAGGGTGTCCAAGAATAAGTGGGCAATCTCTTGAAATCATATAGAACACATGGAAATAGTGGGACAAAGATAAACTTTTATAGTACTTGGAATAATATAATTTTTTAATATGATAAAAATCAGTAAGGACTCCTTAAAATGGTATATTTGTAAAATATTTACCTTCATTAGCTCGCCAGGGGCGGAATAACCCTTACACCCTGTATAATGAAGAAATGAAAAAAGTATTTTTGGGTAGCTTAAATCCTTAGCTAAAAAAGGTACTTCGGTTTGATGTCGATAAATTAAAGCATTTTCGACAAAAACAAGTTTTTGTTTAGTGGGGACATCTAAAAACATAAAGTTGTTCTTTTGCAAATACCACTAAAAAACATCTTTTTTTTTAATTTTCACTACACTAAAAAATAATGTTGCAGCAATGAGAAGGGTCACATAATTTTCGATAATTAGAGGTAAAAAATATATAAAATAATTTAACCAAAAAGTTATTTTTCTCAAAGCGCTTTACTTTATCGATATCGGACAGGAGTGCTTTTTTTAAGCCTAGTATTTAGGGTATTATTTAAAAATGATATTTTTATTTGTTTATTTTACAGGGCGTAAACATAATTAGTACTATCATGTAAGGGTTAGTCCGCCCCAAGCGACGAACCCAGACAGCACTCGACCTCCCTGGGAAAGTCTAAGGACATCTCTCTAAGGCTGTGGGAATATCCAATGGCGCTCCAAGTGGGACTTTTATAGACCACCATAGGCCAGCCTTTAGGGATGTCCTTAGAAATTCCTTTAGGAACCGTTCTTTCCAACAGGTTTGCCAGTAGATTTCCTCCTATAAAGATTCTTAGGTGATCTAATGTTTTCTTTCTACAGGCATCCTTAGGTGATCCAATATTGGATATCCCACAAAAGAATAACTTAAATATCGCATTGGGATATTCTTAACAGGCCAGAAATGGGATATCCTATATTGTGATACCTAAGGATGCCAAGTGACTTTTCAACCAGGATTTCCAGTGGATTTCCTCTTAAACAGAGATCCTTAGGTTATCCAATATTGGATATCCCATTTAAGGATGACTTATAAATCGCCTAGGGATATCCACTCAGGATATCCTAAAGTTAGGACATTAGGATCCATTTAGGATGTCCTATGGCTGTCTGGTGCTGGGTGGACACCATCTTAAGGAGTCCCAACATTTATTTATTATATTTAAAAATGATTTTATTATACCCAGTACTAAAAAAGGTAAGCAAGAAAAATCGATTTCCAGTGGTGTCATGTAAGGACGCACATTTCTGTAAAGAGGGGCTTTAGGAAAAAAATTATAGGAACTTTTAACATTATTTTCATGATTTCCATATGGGAAACTTATATTAGTAAAGACATTTTTGCTATTATCGAAAATTGTTGTTATAAAGAATAAAACACTCACCCATTTTTCTACTCGACAATTATCAGCTTGATTACAGCGATAATTGCATAGTTGAAATCGAAAATTGCACTGTCATGTTTTTCATTGTTGAATTTGACAACCAGATCCTAACTTTCTTCGAGTAGTTTTCTCCCTACACTCGTGCATCCATATAATCAAATAATTTAGCTTTCAAGTGTATTGCCTTTTAAAATTACTCTCTTTCATTTTTCACATTTTGGCGTGGATGGGAGTCGGACACTTTCGCCAAAATATGAAAATGAACTCTAGTAGTTTTTAAGTAATATGCTTTCAAGCAAAATTACCGATAATTTTGATGCCCTTGTGTAATTACGCCCGAAAAGGTGTTTAAAATTAAAAATAACTTCTAAATATGTAATTTTGTTTATTTACCAAAAAAAATGTTTTTGATTTGGGTTAATATCTTATACTAATACATACAAATAGGTTTTTTATCTTTGGACAAACTACGAAGACTAAAAGCCTAAATACTAACGTACCGTGGGTGTCTTAGGTAAGAGGGAGTTTGTTGACACGGGACTTAAAAACTTGAAGATTTGGGAGGCAAGGAATGACCTCCGCGGGCAGCAGGTTCCACATTCTAGAAACTCTAGGGATAAAAGAACGAACAAAGTGGGAAGTTCGGGGCCTGTCCAGTTGGACCGTATTGAAATGAATACGCGCGGAACCACGAGTTTCTCTGTTGGGAGCTGCAAGAGGAGGAACTATACTGGACAATTCTTTAGAGCAGAAGCCATGGAAGTACCTATAAAAAGCGATAGATCCCCCACAGCCCGACGATGGTCAAGAGAGGGAAGCCTTTCTGTAAGTGAAGGATCATTAATGAGACGAATAGCTCTTCTTTGAATAGAATCCAAAATGCTTAGGGTTGTGGGGGAACCCATGCCACAGATATGAGAACAATACTCCAAGGGAGGTCGGATTTGGGACGCATATAAATTGTATAAATTAGAAGGAAAAAATACTTTTTGCCCGAAAGAGAAATCCAAGCTTTTTGAAGCTGCCGTGGCTATTGATACAATGTGTTTTTGCCAGTTAAGGTTACTTTCAAATGTGACGCCCACAAGATTGAAGGTGTCTTTACTCTGTAAAAATTGGCCGCTCATAATTAGAGGATGAATATTTGGTGACTCATTTCGCGACAAGGAACATATGATTGTGTTTTGGATGCATTAAAGTGGACGAGATTTTTGGCGCTCCAATCCGACATTAAATTAAGTTCCTGCGAAAGAGATATCTGCATCGCTTTTGCGTTTGTTTCCCAAATCAGGTTTAGTGATGGGTTTAGGAACTGAAAACTGGAGTGAAGGGTACTATCGTCGGCGAAACTGTGAATGGAAATAGTTGTGGACGAGAGAAGGTCGTTGATGTGAAGAAGAAATAATGTTGGTGCCAGAACTGAACCCTGAGGCACTCTAGCATTAACTTGGTAAAAGCTTGAAGAATGGCCGTCCACAATAACTGATATACGTCGATCAGATAGATAACTAGAGAGCCAAGTACAGAGTTTAGTTGAAAGACCATAGGAGGGAAGTTTATTAAGAAGTGCGGCACCTGGTCAAAAGTTTTGGATATATCAAGAGCAACGATTTGCGACTCACCTAAAAACTCAACAAGAGACTTATTCAAGCAGTGGCAGGTATGGCAAATAGTGCAATACATTATTTTATGATTATAAATTTCAAAGGACGATTTTTAAAAAAACTTTTAAAATTGTTTGTAAATAAACAAAATTGTATATATAGAACCAATTTTAAATTCTAAACATTAACAATTTTCGGTATTAGCCAAAAAACAGGTGCTTTACTCTTGGGAATAAATTAATCTCGTAGATGACTGACATAATTTGATACCATTTATGTATCATGATTGTACTTTAAGATTTGGACCATGCAGACATTTTTATAAAGTATATTTTTTTTTCGTAAAATTAATAATAAAAATGTTTTCCATATGACGCCAGCTTACATATCAGACACACTGTATACTTATGTGACTAAAAAGTAGTGACCTTGGCAGGAGAGTCATATTTAGGAAACGAGATTTATGCACATTAAAAGCACCTTATCGCAGCCGTGGGTAATAGGCCATATTACCTGTTTAAAATTACAATAATAATGTATACATTTTTAAACAGTCGTAGAAAGTATACTATTTCCGGACATTCACCTTTTCCTATGCTTTCAATATTCACAGGTGACGTTTAGCAAAGTAAGTGAACAATTCAAGACAATGTGATGCCATAGCAAGAATGGGCGCCCGCAGGATGACTTGCAGGAGGTACAATAAATTTAAAATTTCGAAGACCAAGAAAAGAAAATTGGAGAAGCGCAAAAAAGGTGTTCTCCTTCAAATAAGTACTTTTCCATACATTATCTCTTGTATTTCTAGCCTGCACCGCGCACATACAAAAAAGCCAGGGGATGCAAAATCGTTTGAAGACCAAAGAAAATTTAATTTTTACCTAACGAAACGTAATTTTTCATACCTTTTCTGACACTAGCTAAAAGCCAGCTCCAAGTGTACCCCTTGCAACCCCCTCCCGGCGCCCGTGTACCATAGTAACCTATTAAAACGCGATATATTAATTATTAAAAATATTTATTAAACTAAAAAATAATATTTTGCTATTAGATACAAAAATGAAATAATTATTTTAATCGGAGAAAAAATAGTATGTGCAACTCATAGGAAAAGCATTTTTCCAGACTCTTGGTGGTCTACCACCGTCCGGAAATATATCGCTTTTTCGCTTTCTTTATACGTTACACAGTAAGTACAACTACAATACTATTTTTTTATTTGGGAACAGTACCTAAACAAAGGCCTATTTTCACTACTGACGAGCCGTGGGTGGCTTAAAAAAAAGTTAACTAGGCCCCGACGAGATTCGAACTCGTGATCTCCTGTTTACTAGACAGGCGCTTTAACCAACTAAGCCACGGCGCCATATGGTATATATATTTGTATAATACATGTTCAGCCACTTCAAAAGGTTCATATAGGCAAATTAAGCGGGACCGATGCGTCATCACATTTTTTGTCTAATCTCTAATTGTTAGTGTTCTATACGCTTTAGACCGTCTTCTTTCCACGCATTGGCATGAACCTTTTGAAGTTGCTGAACATGTATGTATATTTAATTTCTTATCCAGGTAATTTATTTCGTGCACAAATTTTGCAGTCCAGATTAAATGGCAAAATGAAAGTAGTGCTTTTGCAGACAAAAATATGATTATATATACATATTAGCACCTTAGGTTCAAAGATAAGTTTGGTTTTAATTTACAAAAATTATCAAATACAACTAGGTACCTTTTTTCTAGTGCATACTATTTATTATACTTTCACTGGCGTAGATAAGGGGGAGGGGGTAAGTACCCCACCCGCATACCATGCGCCGGACATTAACTAAATTTTGTTGGTGTTCATGCCGCTGGGTGTGTATCAGAGGTGACACATTTTTTCAGAAGGTGTATAACCTTTTTTATGGCTCTACCAACCGTTGGAATATATTGAAAGGCCATATAGGTTTTAAAAAGTTGTCAAAAGCCTTTCACAAACAAGATGGTCAGCCCGAGATCATGCAGTGAGCGCCTTGCATGAAGGTCATAAACAAATTTTAAAAGCTTTGATATTCATCGCAAGAGATTTAGAACAGTCACAAGAAACTAGAGAGGAAGCCCTTAGCATGTCGAGAAAAATTAAAAAACTAGAATTTATTATACTAACAGAAATTTGAAGCTCTAGATTAGAAAAAATAGACAAAACAAGCAGTTATTTTTAGAAAAAAACAATAGCACTGGACGTTGCAAATAATTTGCTTACTGCACTTGATGAGTATGTTATTAGCCTCAGGGATAAATTTGATTACTTCGAATCGGCCGCCAAAGAAAAATCCTGGAATCTGACTATAAAGACCTATCTCAAAGAACCAGACGTAGAAGCTCAAGCCTTACTTTTTATGATGGCTCTGCGCCATCAGTCCAACTGAATGGAAGAGAAAGATTCAAAGTAGAAACCTTTATTCCCATTATTGATACCTTGGGTGTTTATCTAAAACAGCGATTAAGTTCATATAAAAACATTAATCAATATTTTGGTTTATTTTCTCACTGAAAAACTCTGAAATATGAGGACTTGAGAGAAAGTTGCAAAGAATTTTCTGAAATCTATTATGAAGATGTGAATGAGAAGGAGTTAGAAATGGAAGGTAATAAAAATGAAGATTCTAATAGTATACTGGAAAAATATATTATCTTTTGAAAGAGAACAAAATTGAAGACACCTTTCCTAATGTAGAAATTGCCCTGAGAATTTTTTTAAGCTTGATGGTAACTAATTGCAGTGGAGAACGCTTCTTCTCCATATTAAAAAGAATAAAAAATGAATTAAGAAGTACAATGCTTCAAGAGAGACTGAACAGTTTGTCGCTACGGTCGATAGAACGTGATATGCTCAAAAACACAGGTTTTAAAGATGTGATTTAAAAAAAAGCTGTAAGGCACTTGACGCACCAAGAATATCTTTAATCTTTTAAACACTACAGCATTTATTTGTTATGGTACGTCGAATGCTCAACAGATTTCTTTTAGTTGAAAATTAGAAAAATCACTCAAAATAATAAAATTTCAACAAATATATCAAGTTTTATGGCCGTTTTATGTGACTTGCTATTTATTTCTTATACTACTTCTAAAAAATGTAAATACTAATACCTAAACTTCTAAATAGGTATAATAAATTAATTTTTACAAGAACTTTTCATTTTTTGACTATGATGGGCGAAAAACGGGTGATCTTTACCAACCTCCTTTAATCACATAAGGCTAAATAAGCCATCAACTGCTCTTAATATTGCTGTTAAATTTTATCAAAATCGAATAGAAAATATTTATGTTAATAATAAAAATCTGAAGTTTCTAAACAAGTTTAACACCCTGTAACTTAAAAATAATGCATTGCCAGACCTACAGTAGTGGAAAAAAGTATGAAAACTTTTTAAGATTACGATAATTTTTGTTTCTGCAATATTATTTCCGCATACATATAATTAGAATATAAATTGACGTAGTATTATTTATTTTTTTAGAAAATTGTTTTTGTTAGGATTCTTGTTTTTAAATAAGAAATTTTCAAAAAACAGTTGGAAAAAAGTATGGAAACTTTTATTATTTCATAAAAAAAAATGTTACAAACATATGATTGACACTTTTTAGTATTTTGTAGAATACCCTTTAGCATCTAAGACTGCCTGGCACCTTTTAGGCATAGAGTCAACCAATTTTTGAAGTGTCTCTACAGGAATTTGGGACCACTCTGATTTAATAATATTAAACAGTTGTTGTTGATTTTTGATATTAGAATGAATTCGAATACGGCGATCTAAGACGTCCCAAAGATGTTCAATAGGATTTAAGTCTGGGGATTGAGATGGCCATTCAAGTACAGTTATGTTTTTCTCACCAAACCAATCTTTTACTAACTTAGATGAATGTTTTGGGTCATTGTCCTGTTGAAAAATCCATCGCAATGGCATATCTTCTTCTGCAAATGGTAACATTGTATTTTCCAATATCTCTTTGTATTGAAATCGGTCCATTTTACCCTGCACTTGAATGATTGGTCCTGTCCCAGATCGAGAAAAATATCCCCAGACCATTATGTTCCCTCCTCCATGCTTCACAGTAGGAATTTGGTACTTTGCTTTGAATCTTGCGCCAGCCGGTCTTCTTATATATCGTCTGCCATCAGATCCAAATAGTGAAAATTTACTTTTGTCACTCCACAGAACGGTATTTCATTTTTCTTGAGACCAATTAATGTGAGCTCTAGCAAATTCCATTCGAGCCTTTCTATTTTTTTGGACAAAAGCGGCTTTTTAACAGCGACTCTTCCATAAAGCCCTCCATCAAGTAGACGGTTTCTTATGGTTCTACTTGTCACGTTAACACCAAATTGCTCAGAGATTTCAGTGGTAATTTGACTGGAAGTTTTTCTGGGATCAATTTTTGAGATCCTTAAAATAGTTTTATCAATTCGGGAAGTAGTTTTACGAGGTCTTCCCGACTTCTGCTGCAGTTCTTACATCACCATGACTTTCATATTTTTGTATTATTTTCGTTACCGCACTTTTAGTAATATTTAGAGATTTTGCAATTTTTGATTTTTTTCTTCCCATTTTAAATAAGTCAACAATTTTTTGTTTAAAGTCATTTGAAAAATAACGGTGCCTTGGCATGATAAATTTAATAAATTAATACCGTACACGATATTTGCTCTGTAGAACTAGGACTAAATTTTTTAGAACCTAAAATATGAATAGTTTCCATACTTATTTCCAACCACAAATTCCTTATCACAAAAAAAAACATAAACAAAATTTCTTCTTGAATTCCTAAACACGATAATATGTACTTCAGTGGCATTCCTACATTTTAGCAAACATTAAAAGGTTCCTGACAAATTTATTATTTAATTATACGAACAATCTTAAAAGTTTCCATACAATTTTCCACTACTGTATGTATGTTGGAATATTTATTTTGTAATAAAAAGAACAAGCCTATTAAAATGTTTATGTTCTGAAATTAATGGAAAAAACTTCAATAAAATATTAAATGTGTTAAGATGATTTATTAACTTTTCAAGAAAGCAGGTAATGCAGTGAAAATTTAAAATTAGATTCTAAGATCATCACAGGTAACTGCTTTAAGTATACATGTTAACATGTACAATTTAACAAAAACCTTAATAACTAAATAATTTGTACAAATTATAAAAAAACTAGCCCTAATAATTTTATGTAAACTATCTTAAATTTCATCTTCGTTCAAAAGCATATTTGGTATTCCATTATTTATTGGAAACTTTCTGCCACTTTCAGGGCAAGTTAATTCTCCATGTATCACTTCAACTTCCAGCAAAACATGATGAGCTTTTTTAAAAATTCTTCATTGGTTTCATAGTCTTCAGGTGTTTCTTTAGGTAAATCCTCTACATGTCCTATGCTTTCAGCTGCATTATAAAGAACAGGCCAATCAACTTTAGGTATTATTTTTGATACAAAATCAGCATTGAAATCTACATCAGCCACTCTTACATCTGAGGCCTAAAATAATAAAAAAAAAGGTTGTAACCAATTAATAAAAAATAAAGTTATTATTCTCTAAAAGTTACCAACCACAGTATCAGGATAAAGAGATTACCATTTATTTTCGCAAATTGTTTACTTAACTGATACCATTTTTTTTTTTCGCCCTTTCGGTGTCATCCCACCCAGGCCCGACGACCGCCCCCTTAGGTGGTGCACTGCAGCCTGAAGGCTTATTGTACCTTGACCCCTACTCCTTCCCATTCATACACCATTCATTCCATAACTTGGATGGTTGTTGCTCGGTCCGTTTGTTCACCCCGAGCAGAACAACGCGTGCCGTTGCCCAAAACCCACAATTCCGGTCACCCATCAAGTTATGGGCGCGCACTTCACTGCTTAACTCCGGAGATCGACGCTTGCCGATACAACCGGAGCAGCCACAAGCGCGCCTAACAGATACCATGCCGAATTTGATAATTTTTGGGTGTGCTGTTACAGGTCGGTACGAATTTTTAGTTCTCAACTTTTCTTTTGTGATATCCATCATCAAACTTAAAAAGCAAATTTACCTTATTTTCACTATATTCCCTCTTTTTAATGCAAATCATTTTTCATTTAAAGCTAAATTGGCACCTAATATTTGATTTCCACCTCTTAAAAACCCATTTTTCTATTTATTTTACCCCTATTTCCATAAAATTTTAAGCTTCACTTTAAATCACAGTAACCATGGCTACTGTGAATAAAATGATTGAAAGTAAAGCTTTGCAATTTAGTAAAAAAAAGGGTTTTAAATACTGAGTGCCAGTTTAGCAGAAAGTTCAAGAATTGCATGCAAAAGAAGGGGGAATATAGTGAATTTAGGTTAGTTCTCTATTCAAGTTTGATGAAGAATATTTGGAGAACAAAACGTTGCTGACTAAAAATTATTCCAGGTTCGTAATCAACGCCCCAATAAACCTCCGTATGCCAAAAGTCATCAAAATCGGTGTAGTGTTGATAGTTAACAATTACCTTATTTTCCTCTTAGCAAGCCAAAGTTTTAATGTAAGGCGCTGTAGGACTCAGACTGTTTAAAAAATCATTAGGGGTCATACTCTACTTACTTTAATTAGTAAGGGATAACCAACTTTGACTCCACGTTTGCATTTTGATGTAAGGATATTATGAGTAAAAAGTTTCATGTTACGTACATTCTGTAACAATATGAGAACATGAAAAAATTTCCATAAACATTGAAATTTAAAGTTTATATTTAAAGGTAAAGTTGAACCAAAGAGTTAAGTGTAAAGCAATATTTTATTTTTGTTAGACTGAACCAACTTTAGTAAAAAGCTTTTTAACCTCCTTTGTGTTACCTTAATTCCTTATTTAATGCTTTACCTAATATATATTTTTATTACAATAGCACACTTGCTAAAAGTGTACCATGTTTACACTTACTAACCATCTTTACTAGGGATAATAAATGGGCACACAGTTTGTTAAAATGATATATCAATAGAAGAAATAGTAATTACCTCTTAAAATCAATTAAATATCCTATGAATATACAATAACGTAGATTTATCTGTCTGCTGCCTTATTTTAATATTATGATATTTCAATTCCCTAGAGACAAAAGCAAAAAATTGTGTTATCCTCTCCAACTTGCCATTTAACACAAAAGAAATAATACAACTTATGGTCCTTATGATAAACACAAGCTTCATGTATTAAAAATGGCCTCACGAATTAGTTATGGGATGGTTATAGAAACTATCATCTTCCTAATGTGTTTATGTTACTTTTAGTATAACGACGTTAAACACTGAAAAATCCTCAATTTTCAGTCATTATAAATTGATTTTTCAAATTACCAAACTACTACATACTTTTGTTATGGTTATAAATACTTACGGTAATTTGTAAAGGATACCCTACATTAACACCTCGTATACATTTTGAAGTCAGCATATTATGGGTAAGTAATTTCATATTAAAAATTTTGGGAGAGAATACTCTAAATTTTAACGTAAAAAAATATAAAATTTAAAACTTTGTATTCGAAAACATACAAGACGAACGATGCGACGGTCACCTTAACCTTTTGGACAAAAATGACAGTTCAGTCTTCTGCTCTTTTTTTATGGCTTTGCAGCATAGGTAATTGCCCAGCTCTATTTATAATGCCCTAGTATTGTCTGGCTCTAAGCCATTTTAGGGTTTTAGATTTACTAAAAAAAAAAAAATTAAAGAACGATATTTGTGCTGCTTCGTCCCTTCTTCACTTGGGCTGTGTTTTTGATTTGTCGCTTCTGACTTTAAAGCATATACCTAGAAGTCTTCCACATTACGGTTCGAACAGCGTTTGCTCTCTTCTTTCACCAATAAGCACACAAAACAAGACTGAGAAAAAGATTTGCTGGTTATTTTTTTCTCTTTCGTAATTTAATTTGCTTAAGCTTCTTTTAGTAAGTTTATGCTTTATGTTAAATCTTGCTTTCAGGTCTTTGTTGCTATGTCTCTAGCACCAATATTAAAAGAAAAAGAGTAATTGAATATAACCCGGGTTGTGATCTGTCAGATTCTGTCATCTGAAAGTTTGTTTTATGTTTAGAGGGAAAATTAAAAAAGTGCCTAGAAAAAAAAGTAAATGGTGAATTAATTTGATGTAATTTAAAGTGTATGGGTTGAAATTTTAATCTTTGATTTTCTGGTTCCAAAAAAAGATGAAACCGAAAATTAGTACGGGTTACCTTACACCCCAAGCTAAAAAAACTAAAAACGCTGTAAGAAGTAGATTATCGGACACGGAAGAAAATGCAGAGCCAGGAATTGATAAAAACATTTTTGAAGCACTAATGAAATGTCCCGAGAAAAAGAAAATGGTATTGCAGCTTCTGGCCGCTAATAAAGACGCTATTGAAAAATATAAAAAAAAGGAAGCTAAACATACAGCACCCAGTCCTGTGGGCAAACTTAAAAACAAAAGAGCAGCCTGTGAAAGCCCTACGGCTTTGCTAAGGCGAAGGGCTTTAGAGCAAATGAATACTAGCTCGAGTAGTTCTAATAGGTACATATGTATATAATAAAGAAATATTTCAAAGTGGATACTTAAAAACTCTTTAAATAACATTTACAATTTGCTTTGACTTTTACAAATGTTTTAATGAATAAAAAAATTAGTAATTATTTACAATCCGGATCCATTGCCAATTTTATTGAATTTGGTCTATGGGGTTTTGTTGGGGCTCTAATCATAAATCTGAAAGTATTTAATCAGACACATTTTATTTTCGAGATACCCATCATTAAACTTACAGACCAAAAAATTAAATGATAACTTAGTTTTCAATAGAAGAAGAGTTTCAGTATTAACTAAAATACATATTTCGCTTTCTAGGTTTTTATAGGTAACTTTGTTGCTTTCATTTTTAATTCAATTTATCATTTTAAAAACAAGAGAAGTCAAATGTAAACACCTGTATTATCTTGTTTTTGAAATGAATTATTCAATTTGTTTAAAAAGTCAGTTTAGAAAAGTGCACAAGTTTTGTCAATATCTATCTTTAAATTTAAAATAGCTGTGACTATTCTGTGTATAAAAAAGGTCAAAATGTTGGTTTTTGTTTAGTTAAACAAATTTAACTCTAGGTTATACGCAAACTCATTTACCACACTAATCACCTTTAAAATTACATCTCCATTTCATATTTGTTTATAAATGTAGCTAGCTAAGCTATGAAACTTTTACAGAGTATAAGAAGCCCGATAAGAAGAGTGCTAAGCTTCAATAGATAACCCTTTTTTTATTTTAAGATCCCATTCAAAATTCTCTGAAGCCTCAAGTGACCAATCTGAAAGTCCTGTTCCATTTGAAAAGTTACTAGCTGGAGTAGTGGCTTATGTGGAAATAAAAAATAGAGATCAGGATAGGTCATCAGGAGTAAAAGTAGTTTTAGAGTCAATGGGTGCCAAAATTAGGGAAAAGTTTAGCAATGATGTTACCCATGTTGTTTTTAAGGTGAGAAAGTCATAAATTATTTGATAATTAAACAACAGGTAAAATTTTACCATCACAAATTCCAGACAAACTTCATAAATGATTTCAAGAACTTTGAAAAAAAAAAGAGTTATTTCCTAGTTAATATTTTTAAAAAGTTTGTTGGAAGTATTTATACATGGTGTGACTAAAGTCAGGACCCCACCTCCTAACTTTTGAGTTGTTTGCTATTTATTCATGAAGATTTTAGTAAGACAACATAAACCAAATTTTAGACAAGAACTGACAGATATAAATGTGAAATTGAGAGTTGGGCGCCATTTTGAAAAAAATATTACCTGAAAGAGGGGTCTTGTGACACATCATTTTAATGCTCCTTATGAGTACATTATAACCTTAAAATTTAAAGTCAGAACCTTTACCTTTTACAAAATGGCGGTAACTTTAAAATTACTTATTTACCTGATTTGGATGGCCATATTTCCGAAACTAATAAAGTTAGTTAAACCTAATATGGTATATTCTTAAAGCTTTTTTAAATATCTTTTAATGGTGATTTTTTTTCAATATGGTGCCTAACTCCCAGTTTGTCATTAAGAGGATGCCGTAGCACATTAAATTGGGCTAAAAAGCGATTCGCTGTCGTTTTTAAATATTTGTTTGGGAAAAAGTTGTATATAGAAAAGTTTCTTTAAATGATTCAAATATTATTGGAAAGTTAATTGATTTTTGGTAATGTTAATAATTAATACATGAAATTTCCCTAAATTACAAAACCGTAAAAATAACCAACTTTCCGATAATCTTTGGATTATTTTAAGAAACTTTTTTCCCAAACAAATATTTTAAAAACGGCAGCGAATCGCGTTTTAGCTCAATTTAACGTGCTACGGCATCCTCTTAATATCTCCCATCTCTTACCTAAAATTTGTTTTATATTATCTTACTAAGTCCTCAAGTTTTCATAAAAAAATAGGAGGGGTCCTGACTTTAGACACGCACTTTATATTCAACATTATAGAACAAGTCCAAATAGTACAAAAAACACCTGTAGAATTACAATCGGAGCACATTATGCCTTAATCCAGTTAGTTTTAAATACTAAAATCAGGTTTCTTGCTCAACCAGCTTGTTTTACATTTGCAAATATTAAAAAAAAAAAAATAATAATGATGCATAATCTTGAAGATTTTCTAACTGTATAAATTAGTCGTTCCACTAAGAGGGGATATTGTTGTATTATTTATTTTAAAAACCACATGAGTCAAAAATTTTTCAATTTGGGCTTTTTCAGTTGCAAATATGTTCTTTTTAAATATAAATCCCAATTAGGATTTATCTGTCTTATTAACATATTGTATTTTTGTGCTAAATGTAAAAAAAAAATGTTTTATTTTTTAATCTATGCCCATTTATTAGATAAAAATATTTTTCCTTCTAGTCAAAATTGTATACCTTGGACCCATGCCCATGTTGTTTTTAAAATGAACGATTCAAGGAACAATTCAATTATACATAATATAAACCCTTTCATCCATTTAATAAGCACATACATTTGCAACTCAAAATTCATTGGGAGTTTTTAAATTTGAATCATGTAAGCCTGACATTGTTTGGCCTTTTATCATATCTTTACCAAATTTATTTGCTTAGTTTTCACCAAAGTTTTTTTGTTAGTTGTCAGTGTCTATGAGAAGTTTAGTTGGGATTCAAAAATATTTAAACAAATGGTGTTGCTACAGGGTTGCCTAAAATCTTATGGTCAAGGTTATATTTAAATTTAAAAATAACCTCAAAATGTTTGACACACTCTGTATACTGGCAATTTTTATTTATTTTTACTTTACACGACAGTATATAGAGAATCAACTAAACACCATAACAAATAGGCAATGTGAGGAAAAGAGACAATCTAATGTGTACTATGTTTAATATAAAAAGTGTTACTGTACTTTAAAAATGAACTACAACGTTAAAGGGTTTTTATTGTTTCATATGCTCGATGGACCCTCAAATATGAAAAAACCGCAGAGTGCTACCATTTGAAGTGGTGCGTGTTCGAGAATGGGGTAAAAACAGCCCCGGTCTGGTAGTAGTCAATAAGAAGGTGTTATTAAAATTTTACATTGAATGACGCTTTCTGAATTAAAGAAAAAAGTTATTTTTGACAAAAAATGCTTAAAAAACGAAGCAAAAAATTTGTAAAAATGATCAAAAATCATTGCAGTATGACACTCTGACTAACCAGAACCATACTTTGCTTAGAGTTAATCTTAGCATTTTTTCCAATACACCATTTTAAAGGATAAGAGATAAGCCTTCTCATTTATTTAGCATCATTTATACTTACGTTAGTAAAAATCGTCGAAAGTAGAAAAATGTGAAGAACCATATCTTACTTATAAATAGTCTTAGAACCTCTTACAATAGACCATTTTAAAGGTTAACGTTTTCTCTTTTAATTGGATATTCCATGGCCTATACCCAGAAATGCGTAGAAAAGAGTTACAGAACTTTGAGAAAACATAGGAAAAATTGCCGAAAAATGGTGTGAGAAGCAATCTTTGAAATATCGTTTCTGAAATTATATGATCTCTTAAGACATCTACTTAGCGTCATTTTGTAGAGGATGGAGGGAAGGTTTTTTTTCTATGAAGCAATGCCTATACCTAAAACCCCATGGAAATAGGTTATAGGGCAAAATACAAAAAAAAAAAAATATATTTCGTGTTTTTTTTGCTTTGTTTTAGAGCATAGTTTGGTTAAAAATATATATTTTTTTAAATTCAAAAAGCGTTATTTGGTGTAATATTTAATTTCCAAGAACTTTTCTGTTTACTACTACCTGGAAAAAGTGTGTAGTTTTCGAGCTAACCTCAAAAAACTGAAAAGGGGTTATTTTTACACCATTCTCAAAAACGCACCCCATCTAACGGTAGCACCCCGCGTTTTTTTCGTATTTGGGGGTTTATTAACCATATGAAACTATAAAACTCCT
>JACEGR010008655.1:0-34675 GCA_014170235.1 Listronotus bonariensis | reverse complement strand
TATCTCATTGTTCTAGGTATTTTGTAGCTGGAAGTAACTTATGCTTTATCTTTTTTCTTACTCTTCATTTCTGTTCCTAACTGCGGATCTGGCGCCCAATATTACATTTACAAAGCAAACAACTAAAAGAACTCAGTCCCTGCAGCTTGAAGGGCACTAGTAAGTAACTTAATTTAATCTTTTTATAAAAGCAGGTTAAGTTATAAGTGGGCAAATAAATAAAAATAAAGGCAATGGAGCGCCGAAATTCTTGCCATTTTTTAAGTTTTAACTGAACTTTAGTTTCTAATGTTCTTTCCTGTTTGAACAAATGAAAAAAAAACAAATCCTAAATAATCAAAAGACCCAGGTTGGGGTTTATCATATAAACATTTAGTAAAATAACAAATCCATTTTAGTCTGAACATAAAAGCATATATAAGAGACTTAAGTAATCGTATTTACTTAGTTTAAAATATATTAAGTAATGTAATTCATTTATCTACACAGGTAAATCTCGCGACAAGCTTTTAGATTATATAATTTGTGTAATAAGGTTATATGTTGATATTAAAAGTTATAAAGAGTTTATTTTATTCGTTTTAGTACATTTAAATAAAAGCTTGTTTTAAAAAGTGTTTTACCATAAAATTTTTTTATTTTTTAGCTATTGCTGGACATGTTTTTCAGTCCGTTTATTTTTGAACAGACTAGCTGTTATACGAATAGGCATTTGTATCTGACTTCAAAAACCCGAGTCCACCAAAATTCATATGAATTGCAGCAAAGATGTTTAGCTCACATTCGTATTCTCAGCAAATTCTTTCATAATACTCATCCTGTAGAAGTGCATTTAAACTAACTATTTCGCCATCTTTGGTTTTCCGCCATGTTGGGTATAGAATGATGTTACTTTATTTTTCAAGTTACTCTCAGCAAGCTCTTTCGTTTGATACCTACATTGTACAAGTGTATTATTAACTTAACTAGTCCGCTATGTTGAGTGTCCCGCCATGTTGGATTTAGAATAACGTCACTATATTTTTCGAGTTACTCTCAGCAAGCCCTTTCATTTGATACCCATAATGTGGGGGTACATTAAAAATAACTGGCCCGCCATCTTGGGTGTTCTGCCATGTTGAATTTAGAATGACGTTACCTAGCTAAGCATGCATTATCATCCAAACTAGATGTGTACAAAATTTCAGCTCAATCGATTGAAGGTAAATGCTTCAAAATTGAGTTGCAAGATTTGACCCATACATACATACATACATACATTGTAACTTAAATAAAAATTGACGTGTCCTATGTTCCTGTGGAATAATTATGGGATAAATATAAACTTATCTTATCTAAAAGCTTCTAATTACACCTTACATGCCATTTTTTGAAACGGTGAGTTTTAAATCAAGTAGCCATAGAAAAATGAAATAAATTGTTAAATGACTTCTTTAGGCCCGGTAAGTTTTCAAAATCCTATTAATGGTGATAATCTAACAGACCAAACCATGTGAATGTGTCAATACAATAAAGATTTTTTTTTTTATTACTACATAGGTGGTATTTCAAAAGGGTTTTTTCATAAACCATTGAATAAAATAATTCTGGTATAAATATATTTTTGGCGGATATACCATAAGACAGTAGATGTGACTTACTTTATAAATGCATGTTTTAACAACTGTTCTGTGTATGGTCTTTCGTGATAGTCCTTGACTAATACCGTTTCAATAAAACCATGAAATTTTTTATTCCATTTTTTGCTCTTCAATCTGGGAGGAGGATTTCGGGGAATTAAAAATAATGCCCTGGAATAAAAAATTATTATTAAGAATTTTATGTTTACCAATAAAAAACGTTGATTAGTAGCAGTTATGTTTAATTTGGCAATCCTTTTAAAATATTAGTAAAACAGCAACCTAAATATTTTTTAGAGATAAATAAATAATAAATTAACAAATGATAAAAAAGGGAATTAGACAATAAAAGTTTACTCCATTAACATCAAAAAGTTAATTTTTTACTTTATAATAATTTATTATCATTACTTTTTTCACCTATTCAATTTAAACTAGAGAGGGATAGAATTGCTTCTAATGACTACAATGGCTCCAGAACTTTTAAGTAGAAAACTATTGAAAAAATGCTTTATTAGTGCAGAATATTTATAACAAACTAATTCCAAGATTCCTGGATATTAAATTTATGGTTTTCCTCATTAAAAACCGCTAAAGGTGCATACACAAATATTAAAATAAGCCAAACTTTCGTAATTCTAAATTTTACCTCATAGGATGAAGTTCACAAAGTGGTGGTTGAGACTCTGCCATTTCCAGTGCTGTAATCCCTAAAGACCATAAGTCACTACGGTTATCATATGTAGCTTCAGGATTCTCGTCACAAGCAATAACTTCTGGGGCCATCCAGTAGGGTGTTCCAATAAAAGTGTTTCTTCTGCCAATAGTCCTGTCCAGTTGAGCAGATACACCAAAATCAACTAAAAATGTTTAGTGTTAATAAAAGTTGCTGAAAATTATAATAATATATAATATTGTAGTTATTTACTAAAATTATATGAAAAATAATAAATATTATTAAATATATTGAATCATCAATATATTATTATTAAATTTCAGGTTGCCAGTGATAAAACTGGAAACAATGTCGGTGACAAAACAATACAGAGACTTAACATATTGTGGAACCATCAAAAATTGGTGGCATTTCTTTTGGAGTTGTAAATTTTGTTTTATTTTTAGGTATTAATTTCGGTTAAAAAAAAGTTGTCGCGTAAACAAAATCATTTCAATGATGAATTATTTTAAGTAAAACACTAAAATGTCTTAAAGTCCAAAATTGTGTGGAACAAGCAAAAAAAAAAATAGAACCAATATTTTGTTAAACAGTAACACAAAGATCTAAACTTAAATACAGGGTGATTCTCAACCTATATGCATAAATTTGGGAAATTGGTGCTAAGAACAAACAATGACTAATAAGAAATAAAAAGGTTAGTAAAATATGTCTTGTTAGTGAGATAATAAATTATTTTTATTTAAATAAAATTATGCTACTTATAGCGTACAAATAAATAATAAATAGTAAAATATTTTTTTGTTTTAGAAATAATGTGGTTTGGTCTTTACACAGCTTGATAAAATTAATCCGCTCAATTTTTTTGTTCTTAATAAAAAAATAACCAATAAACAACTCATGATTATAATGTTCGTAACTATAGCCATTTTACTTTTTTTTTTAAATTTTAGTCATTGTTATATATGCATATAGGTTAATCATCACCCTTGGAAAAATGTATGGAAACTTTTAAGATTGTTCGTATAATTAAATAATAAATTTGTCAGGAACCTTTTAATGTTTGCTAAAATGTAGGAATGCCACTGAAGTACATATTATCGTGTTTAGGAATTCAAGAAGAAATTTTGTTTATGTTTTTTTTTTGTGATAAGGAATTTGTGGTTGGAAATAAGTATGGAAACTATTCATATTTTAGGTTCTAAAAAATTTAGTCTTAGTTCTACAGAGCAAATATCGTGTACGGTATTAATTTATTAAATTTATCATGCCAAGGCACCGTTATTTTTCAAATGACTTTAAACAAAAAATTGTTGACTTATTTAAAATGGGAAGAAAAAAATCAAAAATTGCAAAATCTCTAAATATTACTAAAAGTGCGGTAACGAAAATAATACAAAAATATGAAAGTCGTGGTGATGTAAGAACTGCGCCGAAGTCGGGAAGACCTCGTAAAACTACTTCCCGAATTGATAAAACTATTTTAAGGATCTCAAAACTTGATCCCAGAAAAACTTCCAGTCAAATTACCACTGAAATCTCTGAGCAATTTGGTGTTAACGTGACAAGTAGAACCGTAAGAAACCGTCTACTTGATGGAGGGCTTTATGGAAGAGTCGCTGTTAAAAAGCCGCTTTTGTCCAAAAAAATAGAAAGGCTCGAATGGAATTTGCTAGAGCTCACATTAATTGGTCTCAAGAAAAATGGAATACCGTTCTGTGGAGTGACGAAAGTAAATTTTCACTATTTGGATCTGATGGCAGACGATATATAAGAAGACCGGCTGGCGCAAGATTCAAAGCAAAGTACCAAATTCCTACTGTGAAGCATGGAGGAGGGAACATAATGGTCTGGGGATGTTTTTCTCGATCTGGGACAGGACCAATCATTCAAGTGCAGGGTAAAATGGACCGATTTCAATACAAAGAGATATTGGAAAATACAATGTTACCATTTGCAGAAGAAGATATGCCATTGCGATGGATTTTTCAACAGGACAATGACCCAAAACATTCATCTAAGTTAGTAAAAGATTGGTTTGGTGAGAAAAACATAACTGTACTTGAATGGCCATCTCAATCCCCAGACTTAAATCCTATTGAACATCTTTGGGACGTCTTAGATCGCCGTATTCGAATTCATTCTAATATCAAAAATCAACAACAACTGTTTAATATTATTAAATCAGAGTGGTCCCAAATTCCTGTAGAGACACTTCAAAAATTGGTTGACTCTATGCCTAAAAGGTGCCAGGCAGTCTTAGATGCTAAAGGGTATTCTACAAAATACTAAAAAAGTGTCAATCATATGTTTGTAACATTTTTTTTTATGAAATAATAAAAGTTTCCATACTTTTTTCCAACTGTTTTTTGAAAATTTCTTATTATTTAAAAACAAGAATCCTAACAAAAACAATTTTCTAAAAAAATAAATAATACTACGTCAATTTATATTCTAATTATGTGTATGCGGAAATAATATTGCAGAAACAAAAAATAATCGTAATCTTAAAAAGTTTCCATACTTTTTTCCACTACTGTATGTCTTGTTAGTGAGATAATAAATTATTTTTATTTAAATAAAATTATGCTACTTATAGCGTACAAATAAATAATAAATAGTAAAATATTTTTTTGTTTTAGAAATAATATGGTTTGGTCTTTACACAGCTTGATAAAATTAATCCGCTCAATTTTTTGTTCCTAATAAAAAAAAATAACCAATAAACAACTCATGATTATAATGTTGGTAACTATAGCCATTTTACTTTTTTTTTAAATTTTAGTCATTGTTATATATGCATATGGGTTAATCATCACCCCTGTATATTATTAAAAACTTAATATAAGATTTAATTTATAGAATTGTAGAGAGGTAAAAATATCTGATTTGGTTCAATTATTTTTCACATAAATAGCCTCGGTTTTTGTTCGTCCGACGGTTTTGCAAAGCACTAAGTGGAAAAGTCACTTTTCGATTCTTTTCCACTTAAATATATAAATGAGAAATATAGCTTTGCTAAGCCAGTCTGAATATGATCTGACACTGCTAAAATGCAAAATAGGTCACTAAAGCACATCCCTAGACAAATACTGTTTGCCCTTGGTTCTTATAAGAAAATAACATTAGTTTTACTCCTTAAAAAAATTACTAATGCAAACCTATTGTGGTAAACCTACTACCTGGATTATGCAATAATAATAAATAATTGTAACACACCTAATTTAACTTCAGCATTATCAGTCAGCAACACATTTTGGCCTTTGATATCTCTGTGTATGACTTTATTGGAGTGGAGATATGATAATCCTCTCAAAATCTCTCTGCAAATATAAGCAATCCATTCTTCTTTAAAGATTGTCCTTTAGTAGACTTGACTAAATCAGTGACAGAGCCAGCACCACAGTATTCCATCACCAACCATAACTGATCATCTTTACCTATAAATTAATAAAACTTGGAGAATTAATCTCAATTACATAACACACACAACGATCCAAAATTAAACAATATAAAAATTTGTAGGGTTATGTTGTTGCCTAGTGGAAATAAAATATTCCTTAGAATTTCGCAGCTGTATAATTATGAAAAAAAAAACGCAAATTTTCTAACCAAATATTTACTTTCGCAATTTGCTTTTCGCGTCTGTATGAAATAGCTTTAGTCGATTGCGTTCCAAATTTTAGTAATAATATACATTGATGGAGTTTCGCTGGACGGCTCTTTTTTACTTACATTGAAAATTGTAATTTTTAAGGATTATTTTCGTATATCTTGTAAGATTTTACTAGTTGAATGAAGCGCATCGGTTTTATAGAAGATTTGTTAAAAAATGGATTAGCTATTAAAATTAAAAAAAAAAACAATTCTTCAATGTGGGTAAAAGAGCCCTCTAGCGACAGCAGTTAGAAGAAGGAGCTGTTTAAAGCGCTGAGTTTGGCAAGTCTGGGCCTATTGTGTGTACAGTCGGCTTGATACCTGGCCGGGCTTAAAAGAAGCTGAATAATATTAATTAATTTACTATGGACCAGGCAACGCCGATTGAGGGTAGACTTAAAAGCAGTAGTAAAAAGCCAGGCGGTCATCAGTTCTGTCCCACTTTCAATTATTCCTTTTTTCGTTGATTGCAACTATTTAAACGACGCGTTTAGAAAGAAATAGTTGATTCCGTCTTTATTTGTATGACACTTGTGGCTTTTTTTAAACTGGTTTTTAGTCTAAGTTGAGATTTTCATAATTTTAAGCCGACTTGTAACTTTTAACGCGTTTTTCTCAAAACTGCCCAAACAGCACAACCTTTAAACTGGGCAATCCCCCATATAAGTAATGCACGGGTCTCGCGATGCTTTATGTCCGCTCCACAGCTTAACCATTGGTTGGTAGTGTATCCCAGCTTTGCAGCAAGGCCAAGAAATAGTGGCGATGCATGCTTTACTTATATGGGGGATTGCTCAATGGAAAGTTTTTGCTGTTTGGGTGTGTATCTCAAAAACGGCTTGACCGAATGACTTGAAATTTGTAGGGTACACTCAGAACTATATCAAAAATTCCCAAAATTTCGATTTTTTTATAGCAAAAAAAAGTTGTATTTTTTTTTAATGACTACCGAAAATCCAATTTTGTTTTCATTTAATAATTCATTCCGTGCATTTAGGCTTACATATTAATACGCCGCTAGTTTGAGGTGCGAGCCCATTTTTTAGAGGCGGGGTTGTTCGGAACGCTTTAACCCATGTTCTTCACAATATTTTTAGCTTTAAATTTGTATTTATACTGTCAAAATATATGTTAATAAATGATAATAAACTTAAAGCTCTATCTATTTACTGGTCGTAGAAAAAGAACCCTAAAAACACGGAAACCCTCTCCTGCATGAACATCTTGGTAGAAATCTATTAAATCTGATAAAGGGCGGTGGACTTCTGTAACAAGAAAGAAGTGCACAATAAAGGTATGATTCCGAGGACCGCGGCAAGCAGCTAACGGCCGACGCGAGCAGCAGAGCCATTTGTCTTACCAGCAACGCTACTCGTTACTCAAGGCGAAAGCGAAATATGAATGGCTCTGTTGCTCGCGTCGGCGATTAGCTGCTTGCTGCGGTCCACGGAATCATACCTTAAGCCAATAGGCTGCAGTGCAAACATGGTCGAATGACCAATCCCGCCTTTAACCAACTAACCAACCCTAAAAACCAATGACATTTTGACAAAAATTTAGATGAAGCTTATTTGTTCATGTAGAATTATCGCCTTAAGTTTCGTGATCAATTTTTGACTCACTGGCTTATTAATCGGAATATAAAATGTATGCAATGAAAATAAGAAAAAAAATCATAATTATATTATTCTGTCACATTATTATATGCTTATTTAAATTTTATGTTTTTATTGGAAATAAAAATGTCTTTTTTCACAAGTGTTAATTATTTTTGATGTTCAATAAATTAAAAATTAAAATATTTTTGCGGCCATATTTTAATTTTACCAAGTGTAAAAAAGCAAATTATTTTAATTTAACATAAAAAAATTTGATTAAAAGTGTTAATCTTGGATTTTACCTGGTGGAGACTTTTTAATAAAAGCGCCGTAGTATGTGGCGATGTTGCGGTGATTGGAAAATTTCTTGAGGACGTTGATTTCCAACTTAATTTCCTCTTCTTCGTCTTCAGTAACGTCCATGACTTTAATGGCAGCAAGCTGTCCAGTTTTTGTATGACGTCCCTAAAGATATACATCAGGTTAATTTAAAAAATAAAAAAATCCCTATCAAATTATAATCAATTATAAATTTCGTTAATCGTAGTTGTTCCATTTCAAAACAAAATCAAGAAAGAAGGTAGCGGAAACAGAAAGTAGACAAGATATAAATTTAATATTATTTTTCAATTCGTCAGAAGTGTTTACCAATAAATGTTTCCACTTTTGACCAGTACTCACTTCAAAAATCTTTGAATCTTTGTTCTCTAGTACTTTTTCACAAATTAAATCGAACTTAATAAATTCTAAATATAAGTCATCCATATCAATTACTGAAAGTGAGCGAGGTGTACACGAAAAAAGGTATCTTTTACGCGAGCCACGCAACGTGTATATTTTACTTGGATATTTTCTGGTACTCCTTATGAATAACAAAGTACGATTTTTCTTAAGTTTAAGTTTAGTATTTTAATTTACCCCAATTTTTGATTACCAATTAACAACATTTTTCATAAGCTTTCCAGAGAGCTGCTACAAAAGGGGTGTTGCCATTTAAGATTTTAAACTGACTAGGGTTGCAGTTTAGGGGGTTGATAGAGGTGTTTCGAAAAATACGTCGTTTATATTCCCCGGGTATTATAGAAACGGTAATTTTTTATTTTTTGATATTTGGTTTAGAAAATATAGCCATTGTAAGTTTTAAAAACGCACACGCAATTTTTAATCTAATGGTACGTTTACAACTGACATTTATTGCATGATATTTATATCAGATAGAAATTCTTTTACATTAGACATACATTTTTGATTGTTTACATTACCTGGAATTTCTGTCTGACATAAATATCATGCAATAACTGTCAGATGTAAACCACACCTTAACGTAGGTACAATAAATGTAATAAAACTTTAAATTTTGGACCAATAGTCACGGCAAAATGAACAGTTGCGTCCATATTTCCGTGACCTCTTGGGCCAAAATTGACAGTCTTAACTCATTAACGGCACCCTTAATCAATAGTTAAACATATTTATAGGTTATATGTCAAAAAGTAGTATACGTAAGTACCCAATTTTATTCTGATATTTAAAAAAAAAGTTAAAGGGGCTAAAGACATCAGATATTTAAAGTACATATTCACAGAACTTACTGAACCGATTTTGAAAACAATTTTTGTTAGTTTTGTTTTTGCAAAAACTATTAAAAATTATTATCCTAAAAACTAAATTTAAGATAAACACATTTTTTCAATGATTTATTCCAATAAGACCATCAAATTTGCTGTAATGCATCAAAAACATTAAAATTTGCAATAAATTGAACTTTGCCCTCAAATAACTCTTAATATATTAGCTTCCCTACAAAAGTAGGCTAACAAATTTTATTTATGGCACACGACCAGCTACCAATAAACATCAGAAGGTGAAAAATTTTTTCCCATGATTCTTATGGGAAATAGAAAAACGCGATTCGGACTATTTTAATCAAAAGGAGTTCCTTAGTTTTATCGGATTGGTTGAATTTGATTCAGTATAACGATGTACACGTACTCAATAACAATTAAAACTCCTACATTATTTTTTTAGTATAAAAACATACATAATAGTATGAGATGAGGTAAAAACTATAAATGATCCAAACATAAAGTTCAAAATATCGCACAGGATCAACTTTTCGACTAAGGTTAAATTAGTTAGAACAATGTACTTTGACTCAAGGAATTTGTGGCAGCATTTTGTACAGACCTTATAGAGACACGGTGTTAGCCAAGATAATGCTTAACGGAAAGCAGGGGAACATTTTTGTATGGAATTAAACGTTTCATCCGGAATATCATAAAAACGGTTGCTCGTAGCAATATTTACTAGGTAGCTAATGCAAAAAGTATAATAGAAATTCTGTACCAGGGCAACAAAGCATAAAAACTTATGGCATTTCTCTCTACATTTTATAGCGAAAACGCGGTCAGAATTTGATTTTTCACAATATAAATCCAACTTAAAAACGGATTTTTTGAAAATATTTTTAGTGTTTTTAACTTTTTTAAATCCAAAGCAAGTATAAATAAAAGGAAAAATAGTTTTTGCAGATATTTTTATCGATAAGCGACGAACTATTTCTACAATACCCTCGATAATATCTAAAAATAAATATCCTACTTGATTTGAGATGCGTGAATCAATAAGGTCTATATCTATATAACATTCATGCATTTGAAAACGCAATAAACCAAACATTAAATTATTCACTTCCTTTTACTACTTGTTTAAAAAGTTAAAAAGCCAAATTACTAAGTCCATGGGAATAAGTTTCTTACGAAAATGCCTTGCGAAAAATGTTAACAAAGAACACAATGATAATTATAAAAGAGAACTATAGCAATCTAATTTGCCTGAGATTATTTTTATTTTACTTGAATACTTATATGTAGTTTTTAAAATTTTACAAGAGATTTTAGATATAGACCGAAAGATAAACAATTTGTAGTTTCTCCAACAGAAATAAAAAATACAATAATTTAATAAAGCGTTTAAAAATAGGCACTAACTAAACGACCGCCGGTGGTTTTGCTTAATTATAAGAAGAAAATCACTGTCCGGCGGTTTTGCTTATAAAAACTATTAAAAACCGCCCAATAATTGTTAAAATCAATTTAACCTTAATAAATATTTATTTTTCTGTGCCGTAAGCGTTTAGATTTTTTGTGGTTTGATTGTTTAATATTGTATTTTATAGTACCCTTTAGAAAAACAAATTGGAGTAGTATGGCGGGATGGGGACAGGCAAATAAAACCACTATTGTATTTATCCCAACGTTTCGTAATTGGATTGCCACCATATTAAGGGCCTATAATTTAAAAAGACACATTACAACACTATTTCGTCACATGGACCCTTTACTACACCAAAAAACAATTTAAAAAAATATTGTCATACAGGAAAGGCGAAAGAATACCTTTCAGGACGACATCGTCGGTTATTAGGTATAACTTAAAATTTCTAAGAAGTGGAAAAAATATTTCTCTAAAAATTAAATTATAAACAATAAAAAATAAAAATAAGAAAAAAAATAAAAATTGTTAAAAAAAAATAAAAAGAAAAAAGTTAGTTACCTATCCAGAATTTTAACTCGCTGGCTTACATGTCAACACTCGTAACCCTGCAGCTATGAGCCAACTGGATTTTTTTCTTTTAAACCTTAATAAGAAATAAGCCGTGTTTATTAATTATTTATCTTGTGACCTTTTTCTTTTCCTGAGAATTTAAAAGTTTGTTCCACTCTCAATACATGCACTCTTTAATTGGTAATACTTTAGTTTTAGTTTCAAGAAACGATCAGTTTTTTCCTTGCCACTAAACTACTCATAGCTTTTCTTTTCCAAAAAGATGTACATTTTTGTAGGTGTCAAACGTGTATCACGAGTCCCCCAGTTTGATTTTTGTTTGTTGATCAATAATAAAAATAATATAAAACAATAAAACAAATAATTAATAAAGTTAGGTTAACTTTAATTATTATTTGGCGCTTTTCAATAGTTTTTATAAACAAAACCGCCGGACGGCGGCATCTACCGATAAAAAAGTAAAAACTGCCGGAATAACAAATTAACTAACATTTTCAACGGTTTTCATATAGGTAAATAGATAAAACGCCAGACGGCGGTTTTCTTCTTATAATTGAGCAAAGCCGCCGGTGATCGTGTAGGCAGTGCCTTAAAAATATTATAGTTTATATTCAATTATCAATTCTTTACTAAAATACAGGGTGTTTCTTAACTAGGGTACTAAATTTAAGGGGCGATTCCATATATTTTTTCATTAAAAAGTTTTAAAAACCTATGTCTGTCCGGACTTTTGGTTTCTGAGATACCGAGTTCAAGTTTAAAAAGGAGTAGTTTTTTTTTAATATTCTAAAAACCCTTTAATGGGTTTAAATGAAATTGGGTACACATATTTAATGTAATAAGGTCCTTTTAAAGCTCTGCCTAAACGAGGAATAACGGGTGTTTTAGTGAGAACTACAGCCAATATTATTGAAAAAAATAATAATTTACGGATCTTTTATAAAGTTTTTATATCGTTTTCCCATTAAGCAATTAAATAGGCAACTTTTTATTTTTTATCTAGCTTCGATTTCGAGAAAAGAAAAATTACAGCCATTAAAATTTCTTCTAAAAAGTACTCACTGGTAACATGTTAAAAAATAAATAAAAATAAACAATTATTTACCTTAAAATAAATGAGCAGTCATGTAATCTATCGGAAAAGGATAATTCCTTATTAACTAGGGTTGAAATTATTTATTTTTAAATTTTGCATTTTATTTTATGTTGTTTATGAATACTTTTATAATTACTTAAATTTGCTTTATTTTCCTTTCTCGAAAACGAAGCGAGATACAAAGAAAATACAAGAGAGTAAAAATAATAATAATATAATTAATAATCGGTAAAAAACCTAAACACCTAATAGAAATTCAGTGGCATACTTTTTTCCAATAATATTGGCTATGGTGCCCACGGAGACGCCACTGGACTGGAATCTTCATCCAATAAAGCTTCACAAGCGCCTTATTACATTAAATAAGGATACTAAATTTCATCCAAATCGGTTAAAGGGCTTTTAAAGATATTTAAATAAAACCGACCTTTTTTAAACTTTAACGCCCTGTACCTCAGAAATAAAAGAAGTCTAGACATATAATGTTCATAGGAACTTTTTCATTAAAAGACTTAAGAAATCACCTCCTGAAGTTTAGTACCGTAGTTAGGAAACAACCAGTATATTTAAACTTAAAATACAGGGTATTGCAGAATTTTGTATAAAAAAAGGGCAGATTCTACTAATAAAAAAATATGGGTCTGGAAATGCATTATTATACAAATACAGGGTGGTAAACTCTTTTAAAAAATCAATCTTTATTATCCCTTATCCAATAATTGTTATAAAAGTTAGCAGTGTTATTTGTAGCATTAAGAGGCTAATTTAGCTCTAAATTAGATTTATTCAGTCCAGTGGTATCTAAAGTGGCATCTGAACTAATATGTCTAAGAAAAAAAAGTACCACCCTGACTGAAAAATAAAACTACATTTTTTCCTTTTACATTTTTTAATCTAATAATAATAAAACTAAGAAAGATGCGAAAAAAGTTTAGGAGCTCAAAAAGATCTATTTGAACATGCTTTATCCAAATAAAGGGTAAAACTTGTATAAAAGTCAGTGATGTACACTTTTTAGTCAGCAATATTCGTTGAGGTACCGCTCTAGACGCTACTGGTTTAGATAAATTCAATTAAATTACTACTAAATAAGCATTTTAAGTCTACAAGTAACACTGGTAAAATCTGTTCTTGAATTTTCTTAAGAACATCCTGTAACATCCTGTATATCCAAAGGGATATTTGGTATGTGATTTTTCCCAAATAAAAATTGGTAATAAATTCGTCATTAAATTTAAAACATAATTCTTTTTTCGAGCTTTCTCCTCATTATGCTGATTTTGAGAAAACCCCCAAGTGATGTCCATGAGCCCGAAGTTAGTAGATAAGCAGATGTGACTGCCAAAAAAAAAATAATAATTTAAAAAATATTTTTTCTTTTTCCATGTGTCCAACTCTTTGGGGGTCACTGTATATTAAAACACAAATAGGTAAAATCTTCACTATTTATGTTTCTGATATCAAAAACCTGGCAGATTTATTGATAATATAAATTAAACAAACAATGAACAATGGCTAACATTCCATATACCAAAGTAGTGTTAAATTTTAATTACCCAATCGTTTTTATCGACAATGACAATTTTAAGCCCTACCTAGAACACTTTTCAATAATAAATTCTGTAGTAGTAGATTAATAGATAAAAGAGATTAAGAAAGATCATCGCTGATACAGGGTTTTATTTACATATATTTTGCCTCCCACTTTTAACTATAACCAAGAAGGATAGAAAAAAAACGTCTGTATAAAAGTTCCATACTTTTTCATCTATTATATTATTTGTGGATATAATTTCCATTACATCTACAGCCTCAGCTTAGTGCCGTAGGTAGATATAACGGAAATTATATCTACTATTTTTAGATTTAAGTGATCATATTTCAAAAACTATTAAAGATAGATATATTAAATGTGGTATTTTTGTAAAGCTTTTTAAAAGACCTTTTAATGGTGACATAATATACAGGTTTTTTTTGTTTTTGATGTTTATTTGTTTTTTTTTATGCTCAAAAGATAATGGATGAAAAAGTATAAAACTTTAGTTAAAAGTGGGTGGCAAAATATAAAGAAAAACCCTATATATGGTGGCCAAACCAACATGATAAATTTAGATTATATTTTAACTTTTTAAGTTTATCACTTACAGACAAAAGTATAATTGGAAAATGGTCTTCAAGGAGAAAAACTCTCATAGCTTTGAAATATACATGATGTCCGTACATCTTCTAATATAACCATGTAATATTAAAAAAAAACAGTTGTCACCATGCAAAACCAAAAAATCAAACATGGTTTTTAGGTTTGGAACAACAGAGCTTAGATTTAAATAAAATAAGGAAACTAGACAAAAAATAAGCTTCTAGCTAAACATGTTGTCAAAATTAGCTGTATTAGTAAAACTACAGATATTTTTAGAAATCTCCAGAATCTTAATTTTTAAATGGTTCTATTTGGTATATTGCCCACTATTGTTAAGAAATACAGTCATTAAAATTAAAATTAAAACTCTATTTAGTGGTCGAGAGAATTCTGTTAGTAGCTTTCCAAATACCCGGAATACTATCAGAACAATACAGGGTGCTTGGGCAATGATGTTCGTAACTTTAAGAGGAAATTTCTTGCATTATTCCAAGCAAAATAGTTCATAATAAATTATCTCCAAAAGTCAATCGTTTTCGAAAAAAAAATTTCGTAAAATTTCGTTTTTTTTTTTAATTTTAAATGGAATATTCTTAAGCATAAAAATGCTCTACTGCCTGTACAGACAAATTATGACAAGTTATAATGCACAGTTATCAGTTATTAACATATTTTTATGTTTAACTAATGCATGGGTATTTAGCTAACAATTAGTATTTTATTTTAGATGAGGATTTATCATGAACTCAGTCATGCAGACATCTATTTAAATAATTAAGATACTGTTACTTTTACCTACAAGTAATAAACAGGTACTAAAATCATTTTTTTAGCATCATTTAATTATTATATATTTTTTTCTTTATTTGTAATTATTGTTAGAAAAAAGAAGTCTAACAATCTTCCAAGTGTACAGGGTGTCCCACTTTGGTTGCAAAACTGCAGGGTATCTCACTTATTATTACATAAAAGCATTGCGGTTTTCACGAACCTGAGGTAGTTTTTGTGAAACAAAGATGCCATAAACAAAGCCGTCATAGCCCTCTTAGTTTCTGAGCTACAGGGTGATTTTGTCCAAATTTTAAACAATAAAAATAAAAAGTTTGGGTTCATGTTTTTCTGTTACATCATATTAGTCACGTTTTTGTTACCTTTTCTATACCCTAAAATAAAATGGTTTACCTTTCACATTTTAAAAACAATTGTTTTAATTTCCCAAAACTTTCTATAATGTGACTTACCTGGTTTTTACACTGAGATAGTCAATTTTTGCATTTTCAGGCGGCCCTTGTATTTTATTTGACTGTTAACTTTTCAAAAAGGTAAAAATGGATTCTAATTTACCTTTTTACGTAGAATGCAGTGGCGTGATCCGATATTTTCCAAATATTATTGTTTTTGAAATATTACCCAATGTTGTTTTTTTAATGGAACACTCTGTTTTTTCTTTTTAAATTGTTTTTTTAAAAGCTTCTCAAAAATGTATAACACTATTTTCATTCATTCATTTTCATAATCAACCATAAAATCCCCAATTGTCATATTTCATAACCAAAATTTTGCAGTAGGCTATACTATACAAATCAACTAACTGTTTTTCTATCGACTTGATTACTGTAGTGGTGCTTACGTCACGACCGAGGTCACGACTTTTAAAATTGAATTTTGCTGTTTAACTTAAACATGTTTTTTTATTACAGTTACAATAGGACCAATAGACCAAAAATTTAAAATATGGCAACTGCTTTAGCTTCTTAAAAAAAAGATTCACTTTGAGAAATTTGTTTTGTTTTTACAGAAGCTCCAAAATGTACAAAAATGTTAAAATGTGCCAAGAAAAAAACTGCCTTAATTTTTAATAATTCAGCAAAATGTCAAATAAAAAAGGCCTTTAGAATTGAATAAGGAACCCATATCTGAAATTTTACATGAAATAAACACAAAATTTTTTTTGGGACCATAATACAAAAATATAAAAATGTTTACTTATATCATGTGAAATTTGGGTTTTATGGGTTTCTTATTCAATTCTAAAAACTTTTTATTTGACATTTGGCTGATTTATTAAAAATAAAGGCAGTTTTCTCTTGGTCAATTTTCACATTTTTGTATTTTTGGAGCCCTGTAGAAAACAAAACCAATTTCTTAAAGTGAATCTTGTTTTTTAAGAAGCAGAAGCAGTCGCCATACACAGCTTTCTTAAACATTTTTGTTCAATTTTTCCTATTTTAAAGTCCATCCATGGACATACTGTATAAATCTAGATAGGTAACACTTTCTTGAGCAAAATTTTTAATTAGTAAATGGTTTTTATTAAATAATGTTCTTAATTTATTGTTACAGTAATTTATTTTGTTACTTTTTCATTTAATAACCACCTATTAATCTATTATTTTTTCTGACATTTTTTACTAATTTTTTTGCTAAAAGTACAGTTTTTAACTTCTTAACCCAATGTAATACATTTTTTGTTTAATGTTTTTCTAAATCGAAAATAAACTAAATATATTATGCTAACAATAAATCAAGAAAAAGTTAAGATTAAGTAAAATAGTGAAATCCAATTTTAAAATTCATAATGTAAGCATTATTACAGTAATCAAATCAATAAAAACCTTATAACTTATTTGTTTGCATGGCTTACTGCAAAATTTTGGATATGAATATTGAAAATTGGGAATTTTGTCCTTGTTTATGAAAATAAACGCACAGCATAAAAAAGACTAATTAATTTTTGGACATATATATAGGGTGTTCCATTTAATAAAACTCAACATTGGTCAATATTTTGGAAACAATAATATTTGCAAAAATTTTGACTACGCCACTGCATTCTATGTTAAAAGTTATATAAAAATCCCTTTTTGCCTTTTTGATAAGTTATCAGACAACTGAGATACAAGGAGTACCTGAAAATGCAAAATTTTCAAAATCTCAGCTCAGAAACTAAACGGGCTATAATTGCCTAATTTATGGCATCTTCATCTCACAAAAAGTAGCTCAGGTTTGCGAAAACCTCAAGGTACTATCTTTATTAAAAACTGAGATACACCACAGTTGCAACCATGAAATGGGACATTACTTAAAAATCAAAACTAATAGTTAATAATTAAAGTTTTAAGTTGAATATATTAATGGTACTTAATATGTAACTCACTATATTAATACTTTAAAAAATGTCAATTTTTCAACTAAAAAAGATCCAAGGACATAAACTAAGGGGTTTTTCCAAAATCAGTTCCGCCAATGATTTTTTTGTGTAAAAAGTCAAATTTAAAAAGTATATAAAGGTTTTCTAATACAATTTTTTTTGTGAGACATTAAATGGCTTTTCATAGTATTATTTAAAAAAAATCATGTTGGTTTATTTAAGAATATGTTGGATTTGTTTGTGGATTAAATGAATAACAGATATCAATCTGTATATATATACTATTTAAAAAGAAAATATAATGATTCCCTCAAACATACATGTCACCCTTATTACTTATTTAACATATTTATTAAAAAACAAACTCCCTTTTTAGAATTTTATTTTGTTGTTATACATGTTTAATGTACAATTTAATAAAGAGCCAAAATTTGTTAAAATTTGTAGGGTGTTCCATTAAAAAACCTACTTGACAATGAAAATTATGATTTTGAAACACTATGTTTATTAACTAGTACTGTCAATGAAGAGAGTGTATGTATCCAAATAAACATTTTTATTTTAAGTTTATTTTTGTATCTTGTGCAGGAGCAAAGTTATTTCGTGTATAAATGGAGTTGGGACACCCTGTACAGAGTCCAAAAATTTATATTATTATATTAAGTAAGTATTTGTTATTAAATTGTGTACACCATACTCTGAACTTTGTTTCACCAGACTTAGCAGTATTTTCACTTTAGAATTTCAGAAAGTTTCACCTTACACCAACATTTAATTTCAGTTTGTATTTTACCCACTTCACAAAATACTATTGTAATGGGTAGTAATTAGCTTGTAATAAGTTATTTTTATTAAATAAACATAAAATAAAATAATAACAAATAATCCTTATAATTTCATCCAACTGTACATACTGTACATAGGTACCTAAATTATAACAGAAAATATTTATGTGTCACTAAATATAATATCATCATTTTTAAAAGCAACATTAATGGTTAAATAAGAACTGGATTAGAGAAAATATTAATCAATTTATATTAAATTTTCTAGGAATAAATAACAAGCTGAAATATGAGATGACACATCTCTTGAGAATGAGAATAGGTCTTTATTATAATTAACAAAGGATAGGTACTTTACCTTATATACTTGTCCATAAGTTCCATTACCAACAACTTCTATTAGTTCAAAAATTCCTGCAGGATCCTAAAAAAACGTGATTTGTTTATTATATTATACAGGTACAGAAGGGTGGAAGTGGAAAACAACACACCCAAAATTAAACTAAGTTAAAGATATAGGCTAATGAATGACATGGAGAAGAAAAAATCTAAAATTTTTACAAGTCCCGGAATAAAATAGAGTAAATATTCTTTACGGTTTACCTTTAAAGCTGTTAAGTCAATATCGTCCAAAGAACAGTTCACTGAAGGGGGCATTTGATGCGCCATTTTGATCGGAGTTCACTCACTTTTCTATCAATGTACTGAGGTCACCAAATATTACCATATAACATTGGAAAAACCATAACATTTGGTTAATTATTATGCAAAGCTTAATATTACACTATAAGTAAGGTATAAAACATACTTAAATAGAAAAAATGTTCCAATACAATACACACAACATGTTTTTTTCGCCAGTCGATTCGGCGCACCCTTCTTGCGAGATGCAAAAATCTCGTATGTCACCAATTGTCACCTGTCAAAATAAAGGTTGGCACTAGAAACTTATTCGTTCACCGGACTTTTAACTATCTGTTTATATACTCGATACTTCGTCGTTACTCGATATACACCCAACGAGAGTGCGATGCAGGTGGTACAAATTACCGGTGCCTGAAATCAAAGAAGGGCCCACGGAAGATGAAGAACTGTAATAATGGGGTATCTGGATTTCGGACTTTCATTTCTTTAAAGAAGAATGGTCCAAGGGGAATGATTAATAGGGGCCTTTTTCTTTCTTTTTGATCGTCAAAATTTGTCTTGCCTTATTTTCGGGTAAGGGTCCGTATCTTTGTTTGAATCAGGACCCCATACGGCTCTTGGTGGCTCTGGCCATACATATCTTCACAATTTGCGATTTAGAAAACTACTATATGCTGTGTCAAATCGTTTCTGGTCAAATGTAATGCTCCTTTTACATTAAAACACAAATCATCCTTTTTTTTCAACTTTGATGTTGTCACGTAACTGAAGCGCTTTTAAGAATAAGTTTCATCTAAATTTAAAGTTTTTTAAATTTTGTTTTAGCTAAATAAAATGTAGATCCTGTTTTAAGTTAATTTGATAATAACTAGGGCATTTTCATCACTTTTATTAAAGAATTATAATTTATTATTTTAATTCTTCTCTAATTTTAAATATTTTAACTAAATGACAAAAAATATTGAGTTTTGGTTAATGGGGAAAATTTTGTTCACTTAACAAGACATTTTAATGGATTCTATCGTACTTTCCCAGTTTTTGTAGCGTAACTGAAACGCTTTTAGAAATAAGTTTCATTAAACCTAGGTTTTAAATTTTGTTTTAAATCCCATGTTTCCTCGTTGACGGTCTTAAGATTAAATAATAATAATAATTGATTCGTGCGACACTAACTTATGTAAAAACTAATTAGGTACTCGTTTAAAAACAACACAAGATTAGAAGATAAGATTAGAAACCCTAGTTCTTTTGATAGCATAGCTTAGCAAGTACCAGTCCAAAATCCCACTTGTTTTTGGCTTTAAATTTATTTAAATATTCAAAAACAAATGTATTACAAACCAAGATCCTCTGATTTTACCTTATCTAATCTTTTAGGGTAGGTACTCATAACTAACGTGCAGAGCCATACGCAGAAGGGGATGCCATAAGGGCAATCCCCTCCACCAGGAGTCTTTTAAATTTGGGTTATACTGCGGGAGTGGGGGTTGTGTGGGACCTTATTTTGTGTAAATATAGAGCATAATTGGTCTGTTTGTAATTTGTGCTGCCTCCCAAAGTCAAAATCATTTCCCCGTTGTTCAGGTAGGTTTTGTAGGTAGGAGAGGGCCATATTTCTTTGCTCTTTAATATTTTTATTTGTAAAAGAAAATATGTTTTTTTCTGGGCGGTTTGTAGGCGAGAGGAGGACTCTTTTTCTTTTTAATTTTGTTCTGGTAGATGGAGTCCTTTTTTTGCTCTCTTGCACCTTCATCCAAAATCCTTTTCTGCGTACAGCCCTGCTAACGTGATAACTAAATTAGAGAGTGATAAAAAACAACTAAACCCAAATGTTATTTTGTATTGGTACTATAACCAAGAAGAATAAAAAAACGTCCTGTATTAAGGTTTCATACTTTTTATCCATTTTTTAGCATAAAAAAAGAAACAAATGAAAATAAAAACTCAAAAAATGATAAGGTAACCTTTTTTTAATAGAACACCCTGTATATTATGTCATTATTAACAAGATCTTTTAAAAAGCTTTACCAAATTACACTATATGATATATCTATCTTTAATAGTTTTGGACATATGGCCATTTAAACTGGATATCCATTACATCTACAGTCTCAGCTGAAGCTTCCGGCAAACAGCGAGCGCGACGTGACGTTAGCGGGACATCATGCAGCGCATTAATGTTATATGAAAACACGTCCGTGACACGCTAAGCAGGACGGCGCGGGGACGCGACGTGGCGCTAGGCAAGAATTCAATGTACATATTACAACGCGTCGATGCTGCGCTGTTGTCGGGAGCTTTAATGCCGTAGGTAGGTATTGGAAATTATATCTACTATTTTTAAGATTTAAGTGGTCATATTTTGAAAACTATTAAAGATGAATATATTAAATATTGTGGTATTTTTGTAAAGCTTTCTAAAAGACCTTTTAATGATGTCATAATATACAGGATGTTCCATTTAAAAAGTTTACCTCTTCAGTTTTTGATGTTCATTTGTATTTTTCTGCTCAAAAGATTATAGATGAAAAACTAGGAATCTTTTATACATGACGTTTTTTTCTATCCTTCTTGGTTATAGTTAAAAGTGGATGACAAAATATAAATGAAAACCCTGTACAACCCCAGCTTTTAGATCGTTAAATTATAAGCTTTGAATTTGTTAACCCTGTATTTTTAAGTTTAATGACGCCATTGACACCTCTATAATGCCCATTTTCACCAACTGTTTTAGGGGATCCTTAGGGATAGGTAGATAATATTTATATACACTAAACATAGAGTTATTCTCTACCTAGCGCAAAGTAACGTCTAAAAAGTTGGTGGAAATGGGCATAAGACGTTTATTCTCCAGGAGGGGGCAACTTATCCAAAAAGTTATTAATTTTAGGAATATACAAATGGGAAAACAAACAAACTGTTGTTAGAAAAAGACTTGTTTTTATTTCTACAAGAAAAATACACTATCCTTATTATGAAATAAAAAGTAGAAAAAAATGAAGTGTGATCTATACAATTTACAGGATACTGCTTATTATGGATGTGATCAATAACAAATACATTTTACATAAAAAGTTAAAGTGTAATTGGTAAAGTAAAAAAATATATAACTATATCGGTACGTAAACCCGTCTGAAAATAGGTATATAAGACTTAGTAAGTATATAACGTGTCCCAGGATAGGACCTACAAGAGGACAAATTAACCAAAAATTTTTAAATTTTATGCCGCCATTTTGGGATCACTGGTCGCATGGTCCACTAACCAAAAGTTATAATTACAAAATTTTACTCTGGATTGGTGATACGCAAATAGAACGTTTTAAACAATGAAACAATGAATTTGTGATTTTGAACTACCTTGTACGTTCTACGGCGATTTTTATTACTTATAGCTTTTTATTATTTCAAATAAAGCAACATTTTTGTAAATAACTTCTTTTGAAAAAAAAAAGATTCAGGTAGAGTTAAGTTTATCCGTAGAAACACTATAGGTTTTCTAACAAAAATTGTATTAAAACTCAAACATTTATCATTCGTCGTCACATTTGCAGCTAAAAACATGATTATGTAAGTAGTTCGTTACTTTATTTTCTTTTAGTGATACTTTAACACAGGGCCGGCCCGAGAGGTGAGCCGGTGAGGCGACCGCCTCAAGCGGCATGTTTCCAGGGGCGGCCAAATAATCCACTTTAACATAAAATTAACAAAAACTTACTTTTTCACACTATGATTAAAATTTAAACATTATTTATATCGGGGATTCCCAAACTTTTTTCAGTCTGCGGCGCACTTACAGGTTTAGTATTTTGTCCGGGCTCCCTCACTCGCAACATGTATACAGTCGTGTCCAAGAAAGTATTGCATGTAAAGTACAACGTATAAAGTAGACGCTTTACATCTAGGTCGTTAGGAGCGCCTGACGCCGCCCCCGATTACCAGCTGTGGAGCCGCGGCACACTCTTAGGAAACCACTAATTTAACCAATTATCTACGAGTATATCATGAATAAATACCTTAATATTATGTTCTTTTTAACATTACAGTAAACTGAAAGGCACCAGCACCGTTACACTTTATCAGGGCCGGATAGAGGGTTGGGTTGTCCGTGGCGCCACCTTCAAGGGGCGTCAAGAATATAGCAAGTTAATGAAATTAGGGAAAGGTTGTGTTTGCAATCTGAATTAATTTTAATAATCCTAAGAAGTCGTAATTGTAAGAGGCTTTACCTTTTATTTTTTTGTTTAAGAAAACGGCGCGATTTGAAGGTGTGTGGACCTTTTTATTTCCCAAAAATGTTAAGTATGCAAAATTTACGCTTTGCTTCACTAAAAAAACAGCCAATAGGGGGGCAGAGAGCCATTTTTGCCCCGCCTAAAATAAAAGAAGATCGGAGGCTGCACTTTAGCCTAAAAAAGGCGTCATCGTCAGTTCTAAAATAGACGCGACAACTAATGTTTTCTATTTAAATTTTTGTTTGTAAAATTCTTCGCTCGTTGTTAACTTTAGGTATAAGAAATGCTACATAAAACACATTAAGAATTTAATGCAAAAATAAAGTTGCGAGTCCTAGTTTATTTTTGGGTTACCCTTTATAAGAAAAAGTTTTTTGGCTCTTTAAATTAGTTTTTCAAATAAACAAAACAATAAGGGGGTCCTGATTCAAACATAAGATACGGACTCTTACTCGACAATAAGGCAAACTTCATCATCCTATGTCAAAAAACAAGTTTTTTAGCCTATTACAAAATAAACTTTTTGATTTAAAAGTAGCCCTATAATCACCCATTTAAATTATACATAAAGTATTGGCTATATTAAGATTATCTTGAT
This sequence comes from Listronotus bonariensis, assembly GCA_014170235.1. Classification (NCBI taxonomy): domain Eukaryota; kingdom Metazoa; phylum Arthropoda; class Insecta; order Coleoptera; family Curculionidae; genus Listronotus; species Listronotus bonariensis. The sequence goes on along the minus strand of JACEGR010008655.1, from coordinate 10,909 downwards.
ATCTTAGGCGCCACTTTTCCTCGGGCCGGTCCTGGTTTATCACTAAAATATGTTTAGATGTATAGAGAAAAACGTCAATTTTACTTTAAGTAGACAACAAATACGTATTTTATTATTGATCATCTATCATAATACGGAACGAAAAGAATTAAAAATCATGGATTTGGACTACATCATAGATGGAAATTTTTACCGTCAATTGCAAAAACACACTTTTTGTCTTCAGTTGATTTTTAAAATAAATGATTTAATTATAAAAAACTTTCCGTTTTTAGGACTTGTGTCTTCACAAGAGTAGAATCAGTGGTGCAACTAGCCGATCAATTTTTCGGAGGGTGGCTTAACAGGGCAGGTTACAATGCATTTGTGCTAAAAACACTAAAGTCTCTTAAATGCTCTTTGATTTTGTGGATTTAGTTGTCGTCATGGGGGGCAAGCCCCTCCCAATTGCACTCCGAAGTAGAACAATCCATATTTAGATTTTATCCACGTTAAAACCTCACTATATTATAAATTTATGAACACTTTTCGTATAGCACCAAGCAAAATATCCGAAATCACGCAGTCCAAATCCACATATTTATCAGGATTTTTATATTCACTTAATTTATAATATATATATTAATCAATATATATTAACTAAATTAAAAGTGATAATATACACAGGCTACTAAGAATTTCAGAATCAGCAGTGGTAGCTCAAAAATATATACGCCACCTTTCTTAGTTCACTTTTTAAGTGGGTAAGGAAAATTTATGCATTTTAAATTTGCAGATTTATTTTGGGACCCAGTTTTTTATTATCCGAAGCAGCAAGCTGACGTCATTATGACGTCATTTTTAGTCAATTTTGGTTATAAGACGTCATCAGATCAAAATATCATATAATAGAAAAATAAGAATAATAATTTTACAAAATTGAAATGGGAAAAACTCACACTACCGATAGATGGCGTAATGGACAATAATCTACTACGTTTATTCGACATCTTCGCTTCTTATAGGAATTTTGTGGAACCTGTTGTTATCGCCTACACCATACTGATGAGAACCAAAATAAAGATGCGACCTTACAGTGCAAGGAAATTACAAGCAGTAAGGAGTTTTTCCTATTTCAATTATCTTTCTAATAATTAGGAATATGAATTCACTAAATAAAATATCCAATTCATCTTATGAAAAAAAAGTATATGCGTCAATTTTTCGTCATCTTAAAGACGTCATTAACGGGACGTCTTTTGTCTGTGACTTAGGGAGGTGATTTTAATGTCATTTTGTCGTCATCTTATAACGTCTTTACTAACCAAATATGACAAAAAATGACTTAAAAGCGACGGCAATAAGTAGTCAGCTTGCTGCTTGGGATATTTTTTAAAGTTCTCTCTAAAAATAATTTACTATTAGTCTGTCCTTAACAAGGTGTTTAAATCTTGTCATATACCTTAAAATACAAATATGATATGCTAATTTTTGATGGAAAAAAAGTATCTTTTTCTACTCGTGCGCGCATTATACTTTGAGCATGCAATCTCATGTTATACAATGTTTATAATGGGTCGTTAGAGCAACAACAAATATAAATCAAAATTGACAATTTCTACATACCGATTAGAAGGCAGAACTATGACCCACTTTTTGAATTTTTATTGTTGAAAAAGTTGAATGTTATAATATTTTGTAGGTGTTAGAATAAAGATTGCATGAGGGAAAGTATCACTTTGCGTACTTGTTGAAAAAATAACTATTACTTTATTACTGAAAAAATGTATGATAAAAAAATTTAAAAGGATTTTTTAAATCTGTAAAAAAATAAAAATAAAAAACACCTTTTTCGGAGCAATTAAAAGGTATTTTCAATTAATTTTAAATATTAAACTTTGTCAGAATTAAATTACCTTTCTATCGATTTTGGTTTCTGAGATTCCAGTGCTGCGACTCAAATTATTAGAGCCTTGTCAAGAATTTAGGACTCCTTTAGGGCTACATTTTTGTTAAGAAAAATGTTAGTTTAGCATTGCCAAAAATGTAGCATAACTATCTACATTTTTTTAAATATCTAGTTTATTGCTACACATCATATGATAAATAACAAAAATACAAACTAAAACTAAATATAAGAAGCGTATAATATGCAAGAATTTGTAACTTAAACAAACAACTAAAAGGGTTGTGACAGCTATCTACAATTTGCATGTAGGTATACATAACCGATTTCTAGTTACAAAACTGATTTAATATAATTTATTTTAATCAATAACTAGTTATAATATTTTAGCAATAAGTTAACGTTTACTATACAGGGTTAAAAAGTTGACTATTAATAAATAGTAAATAATAAGGTTCCATTTTTAGTTGGTTTAAATAATTAAACCAAAAAAGAACTATTTACATAGTAAAAATAATAAATTTGTAATAATTTACGACTATGAAAAAACCTAATACTATTTTTTCAAGGCCGTTATACAGTAAAAAAATATTACATTAAAAAATGATGTGACATTAACAACAGTAGCTTTATTTTAAGACGATTTTTTGATTATAAGTCTGTCACCGGCATGAGCGTATATAAAGGGGCGTTTTGCATGGCCAAGAAGGAAGATTTGTAGGGAAAAGTCCTTTTTCAGTTTTTTTTTATTGCGTACGGTTATGTGGACCCCCTTATGATGTCCTTTTTGCTCTTCAATAATTGACGATCTTTTTTTCTCTTGAATAATTTTTGGTAAGAAAAAGGAAATAAAGAATTATAGTACTGAGGAAACAAAAAATTTTTAAAGGGGGAACCCTTTTTGTTTGCTCTTTAAACACTTTTCAACTCACCCCCACCCCATAAAAAACCTATATATACGTCCAAGTTCACCGGTATAAATACATTTCCTTACTACTGGATTTTGATACCCATGTCATGTTGGGTTATTTACAATAATTAATACCTACTTTTATGATTGAGCGATCATATTGTAGAATAATAGAATTTTGGCAATGGTAATATATATTTTATAGGTGATTTTAACAAATTTCTCAATGTAGAAAATTTGTTTTAGCATGATTTATTTTAAATGGCTACTATTATTTATGTCGTCTCACAAAATATGGCAAACAAAATTATCACAATTATAAAAATATGTATATATTGAGATGAAACCTCTTACTTACTGAACAATTTTTTCACTATCTAATAAAAATAGATTTTTTAGCACAACCAACATACATATTTCATTCTCTAATAAATATATTCTAACAGATTTACAGCCTATTCAAAAGTAAAAAATCTATTTTTTAATTTAAACCCTTTAAATCACATTGCTCTTTAACCACTGAGTTCATAAATAATATATTAACATTTTACATATAATTTAGAAGACTTCTAATTTAATATTTAAATAATAAATTGATTAATCACAGACAATTCTCAAAATAATTTAAAAATACATTATAAAAGTATCTACACACATTCATTCATTCATTCATATTTACTTAAAACTCATTTAATGTTTATTTGGGTTTGTTTTTGTCTAAATGTGTCACTTTTTGGGCATCTTTAATTTTTTATGAATGACTATAAAGAATATTTACAAACGTATTAACAATTTGATACCTAAATGACATCTTAGAATAACTTTTAAAAATTATATTCTGTTTTCATACCAAATATACGTGTTTACAGTTCGTGAACTGTAGTGCGGGGCTGTTATTGTAAAGTTCTTTTAACTAGATAAAAAAGATTATTTAAACATTAGTCTGCAAAGTTGTAAAAAAATAATTTCGTAAATATTTTAAATAGCCCTTACATAAATGTGTTGTAATTTGGCAATGTAATTTATGATATTAAGGAGCCGATTAAGCACTCAATTAAATTTTAGTAAGTCCAATGGCGCCTGGAGTGGCATCTGACCGAATATTTCTAACAAAAAAATATACGCCACCAAGTGTCCAATTGTGTGTTTTTTTACATTCTTTGGATTAGGCGAATAATCCATTTTTTATGTTTCTATTTTTGTATTGTTGGTTAAAGAGCAAAAAATTAATTTTAGACCATAAAGGAAGCATTGAAAACAATTTTTTTTGTAAAAATCATATTTTACAACTTCTTATTAGCAATTATGTAACAACTACTAAGTCAATATCGATTAATATTTAGTCTAATAAATTTAAAAGTTTGTTAAAAAGTTTAATACAGAGCATCTCGAAAACAAAAAAATTCGGACCCATGTTTTTTATTAATTTTTTTCTAAATTGGAAGGATTTAATTACAGCAGTTTTTGGAACTACAGTTCACGAACATCTTGTATACAAAAATGTATTTCAATAAATAATATTTGTAACTTTCTATTAAACGAAGAGTTCCATAATCTGGTTCTGCAATGAGATTTGTAATAAATATTATTTACAATAAATCATCAACAAACAAATTAAAAATTGTCCACAAAAAGTGATTTGATAAACATCCGATTATATTTGCTTTGTTCATGAAATTTTACAGTGAAATCTAATTTCTTAGTAACAAATTTACTGTGATTGTGACTAGTCACAAGTTAGATTCCCAAAATTTATTAGGAATAGTGTTGCAAAAGTAAATGCAATATACTAGTTTAAAAATACGATACCTAATTGTGTTTTAAGACTACTACGAATTGTAGCACCATAAAGTGAACCAAAATAGAAAAACCTTAAAATCATTTGTATATAAATAACATAAAAACAATATACAGGGCTTGTCTAAATTCAAGACCTCCCCTCTTAACTTTTGAATTTTTTGGTATTTTGTTATTAAAATTTGAGGACTTTAGTGAGACAGAATATTTTAAATAGAAAATAACAGATACATATGTCAAATTGACAGCTGGGAGCCGTTTTGAAAAGCAAAATTAAATGGAAAGGAGGGTCTTGTGGTACATCATTTTATAGCTCTTTACGGATACTTTATAACCCCAAAATATAAAATCAATTCCTTTACCGACTACAAAATGGCGGTAAAATTACCGGAATACCTTATTTAGATGGCCGTATTTCCGGGTCTAATAAAGTTAGATACGCTAAATGTGGTATTTTCTTAAAGCTCTTTAAAGGATTTATTTAATGGTATTATTGGTGATATTATACAGGGTAGGACAAAAAGAATAGATTTTTTAATGACGCAACCTGTATATTATATCACCATTAAAAAGATATTTAAAATACCTTTAGGAAAATACCACATTAGGTATATCTACCTTTATAAGTTTTGGAAATATGGCCATCCAAATCAAGTATTTAGGTAAGTACCGCCATTTTTTGAGAGATAATAAGGTATTCACTTTATATTCTGGGGCTATAAGGAACTTTTCAGGAGCTTTAAAATAATGTGCGACAAGGCCCCCTCCCCTTTTCATTTAATTTTTCTTTTTAAAATGTCGGCCAACTGTCAGTTTAACATTTATATTTGTCAAATCTTGTTTAAAATTTGGTGTACGTTATTTTACTAAGGTCCCCAAATTTTCATGAATAAAATACCAAACAATTCAAAGTTAGGAGGGGGTCCCGACTTTAGACAAGCACTGTATTATTGTATAGAAAACAAAGTGTGCCCGCGAGGATCGTGTCATAAATGATAGGGCTAAGAGACTTCGTACATATAAAAAGTTTGCGCTATGTTAAAATAAAAACCGATATTTTATTTAATCCGTTAAAAAGGTAGAAAATATAACAAAAATTAAAGGAAAAAAATACAAAAAAAACTTTTTCACCTAATTTGGTGAAAACTTACCTTAATTTGTTTCAAATATGCTGTAATTTTTTGGATAAAAAATATTTGTTTTTACACATTATTTTGACTTAATATTAAAAAAATAATAAAAAAACATTTTTTAAGAAATTTGGTGAAAACTTACCTTAATTTGTTCCAAATATGCCGTAATTTTTGGATTTAAAATATTTAATTTTACACACTATTTTGACTTAATACTGAAAAAATACCCTTATTTTCAATAAAAAATTCACTGGTGAAAATATCGGCATTTTTATAAAAGTCGGTGAGCATTTTGTTCATTGAAATCTCTACATTTACTGATGGTGTAAAAAATATACATAGTCATGGTGAATCTTTGAATCCGCCTTCCATTTTCTAAAAACATTTACTATTGTAGTGTATATTTTTTACACTAATACAAAGTAGAGATTTTAACGAACAAAACGACAACCAACTTTTTGAAAAATGATGATATTTTGATACGTAAATTTTAGGATTAAAAATAAGGATTTTTTTGATATTAAGTCAAAATAATGTGAAAAAATAAATATTTTAAACTAAAAAATTGAAGGGTATTTGGGACATGCAAAGCAGGTAAGTTTTCAATTAATTTTGTAAAAATAGTTGATTTTTTTGTTAAATATACAAATAAAAAACTAAAAACTTGGTAATTTAAATTTCTCACATAAATTTTAAGATATCTAAAAAAACGTAAATACAATAGTTGTAGATATTTACATTGCCTACAACTTTGCCATTTACCTATTTTCCATACGACTTGTAGTGTGTCCGAAAATTTTAAAAGTGTATTATACACTAACACTCCCTCCCTTTCTTTCCTCCTTCCCGACCTTAAATCTTTCGTGATTTATTTTTTCCTTAATTTTTGTTTTTTCTCTACCTTAATGGGTTTTATCCTACTAGTTTTCAATATTTGGGCAACTGAAATAATGCTCCCTTTTAAATGTAAATAGGTAAGTCGGAATAATACGGAGTGAAAAAATTATTTTTCATTTAATTTATGTTTTTAACAGAGGTGGCAAATTTGTCAATTTGCTTTAACCGTTTAATTCTTTTTTTTGTGGTGTCCGAATTTCTTCTTAAAAATATTTACAGTATGGAATTTACTAATCAAAGTTTATAGTTTAAAAAATGTTCTTTTATGCTTAGAAGATAACTCCCAAATTTAAAAAAAATTGAAATTGGCTTAAGAGTTATAAAGAAACGAGTTTTCTTAAAAATTAAAAAACCTTGTAGTTAAAACAGTGAGACTTATGGGACATATGTTCACAAGTGCATCAAAATTATCGATAATTTTGCTTGAAAGCGTATTACCTAAAAACTACTAGAGTTCATTTTCATATTTCGTCAAAATGTGAAAATGAACAAGAGAAGTTTTAAGGTAATACACTTAAAAACTATCTGATTATTTTGATGCACGAGTGTAATTTAGGGAGAAAATTACTCGAAGAAAGTGAAACTATCAAATGAAGGAATAATATAATTTTCTAAACAATTTATTTAACAATACAACAAAACCCAATCGTAATTTTTTTTACATAAATGTTTCCAAAATGTATGAAATGCCAAACTGACACATTAAATAAATAAATCTCTTGATAGGATGTGGTTGTCAAATTCAACAATTAAAAACATGACAGTGCAATTTTCGATTTCTACTATGCAATTATCGCTGTAATCAAGCGATAATTGTCGAGTAGACAAATAGGTGAGTGTAATTTTCCCGTAAATTTTGCCGATAAAGTTTTTGGACACCCTGTATATTATAGGCGGGATGAAAGAGTACCCGTAGGTACGGATTTTTTTTCAACTTGGTTCATACTTTAATGGTTTAAAATGGAAGCCTTTTCATACAATATCATTATAAAATTATGGAACGACCAATTGCGGAAGACTAGAAAATTGTCGATTTAAAAATCTTATGTTAACATATTTTATTTTTATTTCAAAATGATATGTTTTTATTGCCAATTTAGTCAAGTTTAGATTTCTTATTGAACAATTACTTTTGCTACGCGTAAAATGGCTTGGTCATCTGTTATATACTTAATACATAATGTTAGCTGTTAGTAGTAAATAACTGGCATTGAAACTTACACATTACAAAAGAAAAGAATATTTGTTATTTCTTTATAGTATCTTTGGTCTGTCCAATATTATTGGTTTTTTTACATTTAAATTAAAATAATTAGAAAATGATCAAAAAACTGCTTAATTAAATTTTATCTGTTATTTTCGCAACGTGCACCCCATAACAATAAAAAAGTTGAGTTTAAAAATAAGAATTAATGGGTCAAAAAATAATTTGTATACTTTTGCAATGCGTAATATTTTTTAACTAGTATAAATTAAAAAAAAATAAGTAGGCATATTTAAGTAGTTGGAAAACTGGTAATGTCGCCTAACCTACATATAGGTCAATACTGATAATAACCTTTTCAGTCATACATCCTCGTATTTTATAGTCTAACCTCACATTGTCTTTAAAAAGTAAAATGTTAAAACAAATTTCAAACTTTTTAATTGTTTCAATTATTTCAAATTGGTGTTTTTTGACTGAGTATTGAATAAAAATTTTAGGTGGTTAGACCATAAGTGGCACATTATTATTGCTCACAACAGAAACATTCAATCCTCAAAGTACCATCTTTAACATCAACAACAATAAAATCACTTATTTTTAATCCTTTTGCATAACTAAATAGCTAATTAAACTGGATATAAAATTTTTGGAAGTCTTAATTTCTCAAAGTTAGAGCTAGTAGGGTAGTAATCAGTGGCAATATGATGTTTGTGGGGGTAACACAACTACTGCTGGACATTACTACTGATGGTATTTGTTTTCTGTTTTCTTCCTCTTGGATTGGATTATAAATACGTGGTGATTCTGGTTTCTCATCTAAAAAATAAATTTTATTAAAAACCATGTAATAGTAGCCTGGGCCAGTAATGAAATGGACTTCATGATAAGAACACTTTTAAAACCTTTTTAGGGGGTTCCGTTTTACGAGTCTACCACGAATATTCATATCGCCATATGGAAGCGGCGCTTTAACCCAGCCTGTCAATGTCAAATGTTTCGGGTGTCGGAATGGCCAACACGTCACTTTTTTGTCGAACTAATTTACCACAATGTTTTACTTGCAATTTTTAAACATTTTGCCAAAAATGGTAATGGTTATACTCATCAAAACATAAGACTCAAACACATGTTTCGGGTATCGGACTAGGCGGGTTACGTGACGGCATTTTTCAGACCATACGAGACGCGGTCGTGCTACGATGAGGGTCTTGTGGGATATCGTTGTGGTTATTTGTGGCCAGACTTTAACCTATACTACATTTAAAGTTTGAAAAAAGGGAACAGATAACTAGGAAAATCTGTTTTATTTAAATAAAGAGATATCCATACATAAAACAATAGACTTAGCTTGACAAAAATGCTTTGTATATTTATGAGGGCATGAAAAGTGCTTTTGAATTTTTCGAATTCATTTTCTCCACTTCCCTCTATCACCGTGAAATCGGGCTCGGTGCGGTTATATGTGGCCCGACCCTAAATCGGTGACGGCGACGGGACCGGCAAATAAGTCAGGCCAGGCTATGTGTAAAAATACTAATTTATTTATATTAAACTCGGCGTCGTCGCCATTACCAGCACTTATTTTGCCGGTATGTGTAAAAACGCACTTAAGCTTCGCCAAGCTAAAGCATTAATGTATTTTTGTTTTATTCCTTATGCAGCCTGTCTACGTATCGACTTAACGATACCTGTAAAAAAAATATTTTTAATAATTCAAAAAAGTTCTTACTCATACAAATTTTTGCTTCGTCTAAACTGCTAAAAGCTATAAAAAAATCGCCCCACAATATACAGGGTGGTTTAAAATGGCGAAAATATTATTTGGTTTAAAAAAACACTGAGGTTAACGTTAAAAAAATATATTAAAAAAATTATTTTTTACAATTCAGTAAAAAAATGTTATGATAAACAGAGATATTTAAAATCCCAAAAATGTTATTTTGGTAAATAAAAAAATCGGTAACATTTTTTTAACTACTTATTTAAATATCATAGGAATCTAATAGAAATTTCAACTTTTTGTCAAATAAATCGATACTTTTGGGTAACCTTTTACATACATTTTAATTTACCTAGTAATGTTTGCATATAAAAAGCAAAAACATTATTTATGAAGATAAACCATTTATTTTAGTTTACACTTTATTTGCCAAAGTAATCATAAGCGATAAGGAAAAAATGTATAATACTTTTTATTAAGTTAACATGCTCTTTAATAAAATAGTTTCAAAAATATATTTGTCAAAATAATATTTTTGCTATTTTGAACGACTCTGTATATCATGGAAAAATTTGTATCATAGTTTTTAGCATTTCAGATAAAGCAACAATTTTTACGAAGAATAACTTTTTTTGAAAAGTTAAAAATATTTTTTTACAGGTATAGTTAAGTACATCCGTGGACACACTGTATTTAACTATTCTTAAATAACTAAAGCAACTAATATTCGTCTCTACCGGGTGTTACAGAATGTTGTTAGGAAAATTTAGAGGCAGATTCTACTACTGAAAATATTTTCAATAATTCATCTCTGCAAATTCCTGGTTCTCAAGATACAAAGTGTTGAATTTGTAAAAAAATATTATCTTAAATATTCATTACTTAATTTTGTTTAAATTTAGTAATGTTATTTATGACATAAAAGGGGTTATTTGTCACCAACTTGATTACATTTGTGTGTCGCTTCTCCAGCTGCAACTGAAAAGTTGTCCATACAGACGCGAAAAGCGAATTGCGAAAGCAAAAACATTGGTCACAAATATCGCATTTTTTTCATAGTTCGATACAAGTGCGGAATTCACCAAAATTTTAGGTATATTTTATTTTCACTAGACAAGAAAACAACTTACAATATTCCTGTATTGTTTTTACCTTGACTTTCTAAGTTTTTCCTTTTAATAATATAAGCAATGTAAAGAAGAATAATACTCATTTATTTGACAACGAAAATGCCAAATCGCTGCATATTTATTATTAATATGAAGGCCTTAGAAAGTTAATAAGATAAGTTGGAACCTGGAAAATATTTGAGAACAGAAAACAATAAAGTGCAGTGTACCATAATTTAGTTAGAGACATG
>JACEGR010008654.1:0-34679 GCA_014170235.1 Listronotus bonariensis | reverse complement strand
GATATTTGTTTATTAATTAAAGACTTGTAAATGTTCACGTTATAAACCAAATTATTTTAAAATGTTAAATCTATTGGATTTTACTAAACTCACTCTAGTTGAACTCACACCCAAAAAACATTTGTAATTTACCTTCTTTATTTTCCATAACTGGCTAACTTCTATTTATCTGATTAATGGTTGTTCAAAGGACACCTATGATACTGCTGTTTCCTTATATGGTAACATTAAATGTAATTCAGCAAAGAATAATTTTCCGGTTACGATAAAAAAATATTTATGGTGCGATAGATTTTTTGATAAATGTCATCTGAAATTTTGACTACACAGTGTTGCCAACTATTCGCAACCTTAAAATTGTAGTGTTTAAAACTGGTATATACAGGGTGTTCGAAAAATACACGGCCAAATTTTAGGAGGTGATTCCTCATTGAAAAATATGAAAAAAGTTCCTATAAACATGGGTCCGAAAATGCATAGTTTCTAAGATACAGGGTGTCCAACATTTAGGTTCAACATTCACCTTCTTTAATCTTCAGTTGACCTTCATTTTTTAATGTCATTAGATAGTCCTTAAAAAGTTAAGATGGCGACAAAAACAAAAATCTACCAGGCTTTGCCTCCAAGGCCTAGTTAGTGTGCCAGTTACCAGGGTGCGTATTTTGACAGTTTTTAACTGTCTCAGCAGTGGCGCTGATTTAACACGGCAATCGGACTTCTCTAACTCCCTCTGTTTTGTGGTTAAGATGGGAAAGTAAAATTAATTTTGCTCTATCTTTAACTGTGTTTGCTCAGTAAATCGTCAAAATTCAAAAATTACGTCCCAAGAAACATGCAATAAGTGGTTTTTATTTTTTTTTCTCGAAAACGAAGCAAGATACAAAAAAATTTCAAGAGATAAAAAAGTTGTATTTTCAGTTGCTTATTCTTAAAAAAAAAACAAAAAGTCAGTGGCGTACATTTTTTTACAATTATTTTCGATAAGATGTCCCGTGAGACGCCACTGGACTTTATAATTTTAATTTAATTATGCCTAACTTTGGCCCTTATTACTAGAAATAACCAAGATCATTGGAAATAACACTGAAAAATTTTAAGAAAATCGGGTACAGGGTATTCAAGATAATTACAAAAACCTATTTTATTTAAAAAGTTTAACACCCTGTATCTTGGAAAGTATGCATTTTCGGACCCATGTTTATAGGAACTTTTTTCATATTTTTCAATGAGGAATCACATCCTGAAATTTGGCCGTGCATTTTTCGAACACTCTGTATATATATATATATATATATATATATATATACTCTGTCTATACAAGCTGCTACAAGATCGGATTGAGACATATAGCAAACAACAATATAACTTAATTATGCCCTATAAGAAAATTATTTATTTTGCAGAATTTAAAATTAAATAAATTATACAAAATTTAAATTTACCGGACGATAATGACCTTTTTTCACGATTGGCAACCATGCCTCAGAAATAAATAAACACGAACATAACCACAAAAAACAAAAATAGTTGTCTTTTCTAAAATGGAAGATATTACTCCAGCAATTCGAAAAACTAATGAAAAACCATTAAAAGAATTATCACCACAGGAGTTTCAGCAGTTGTTAAACAATTGGTTTCAAGAAAGGGGTATAGTTCAAGACATGAAGTCCTATCTAAAGTTTCAAATGGTTAACATTCTACGAAACACTGTTATTGGAAAAAATATAAGATCCATGCCTAAAACCTATTCCCTTTCTTCTCAGGCCGTATATTTACTAGTGGCAGAATATTTACTTCATAATCATTGCCATTTTACGCTATCTTTATTCAGTAGTGAAGTAAATTTATCTAATATTTTACCAGTAAATAATCTGTTTGTTAATGCGGATATTAGTAAAGAACCAACACGCATATTTGATAAGAGTAATTTAATAAATATACTGGAACTAATTGGGATATCAAAAGATAATGAACATTTCAAAGATATTGTTAAACAATATTTTAGTGAACCTATGAGCCCATTATTAAGATGTTTAATAGATGCTCTTGGAAAGAATATTACAAGAGAACATACAATTGACCAAGATTATAAAGCTGGTGGGTATATTGTGTACCTTTAATACTTACCTACCTAGTATACCTAACTATGCAGGGTGTTTCCTAATTACAGTACAAATTTAAGGGGTGATTTATGTCTTTTTATGAAAAAGAGTTCCTATAAACATATGTTCATTTCTGAGATACCTACATGGGGTTAAAGATTTTAAAAAAGTCAATATGTTTTAAATGTCGTATAAATCCTTTAACTGATGTGGATGAAATTTGGTACACTTATTTAAAGTAATAAGGCGCTTGTAAAGCTCTACCTAAATTGAGATTATTGGTTATTGGGTCCAATGGCGTCTCAGTGGGCACCACAGCCAATATTATTAAGAAAAAAATATGCCGCTGACTTTTAACAAAGGTTTTATATTTTTGGTAATTGTCTAGAAAGTGGAAGCAACTCTGATTTTGACGAAATTTGGCATATGGGATTTTTTGGGACGCTGATCACAAATCTGAAAAATCCAAGATTTTTTTTATGAAACATTTTGTTCCCGAGTTATCCATCATCAAAGTTAAAAATCAAACTAACTTTATTTCCAGTTCATTTTCCCTTCTTTTTGCACACAAATTTTAATTTTAGGCTAAAGTGGAACACAATATTTGATTTTCACCTTTTAAAATCCCATTTTCTATCTATTTTAACACTTTTTTAATTACATTGCATAGCTTCACTTTCAATCGTTGCAAGTTATGGCGAATGCGCCGGGGAACTGTTTTATGGCTTGCTGCGTTTTTAAAGGGAATCTTCGCAATTTATTTGATAAAAGGTGTAAAATACATAGAAAATGGAGTTTTAAAAGGCGAAAATCAAATATTGTAGGCCACTTTAGCTTTAAGTCAAGAATTGTATGTAAAAATAAGATTAGTTTGATTTTCTACTTTGATGAAACGTTTCCAAAAAAAAATCTTTCAGATTCGTGATCAGCGCCCCAAAAAACCCCATATGCCAAATTTCGACAAAATCGGAGTTGCTCCCACTTTCTAGACAATTCCCATATTTTTTCCCCATTAAGCAATTTAAAATGCAACTTTTTAGTCTCCTAAATTTTCTTAATATCTAGCTTCATTTCCTTTTAAAAAGAACCCATAGACAACATGGTAAAAAAACATAAAATTAACAATTATTTGCTTTAAAATAAATGAGCAGTCGTGTATTTTATCGGAAGTCGTCATTTTCCTTATTTAGTATGGCCAAACTGTTGATTATTTTTTAATTTATGATTTTATTTTATGCTGTTTATGGATACTTTTTAGTATCACCCAAAGTGGCTTCAATTTTATTTTCTCGAAAACAAAGCAAGATAAGAAGAAAATACAAGAGACTAAAAATCGGCATTTTAAGTTGCTTAATCGGAAGAAACATATAAAAACTTTATAAAAAGTAAATGGCGTACTTTTTTCTTAATAATTTTGACTGTGCTGCCTCCTGAGACGCCACTGGACCCAATAATCCTAATCTAGGTAGAGCTTTACGAGTGCCTTATTACATTAAATAAGGGTACCAAATTTCATCCCAATCGGTTGAAGCGTTTTTAAGATATTTAAAAAATATCGACTCTATTTTAAACTTTAATGCCCTGTATCTCAGAAATAAATCAAGTCCGGACATAAAATACTCATAGAAACTTTTTTCATAAAAGTTTTGTATCATAGTTAGGAAAAACCCTTTATATTCATTTTTGATACTTTAATCATTTTAGCCAAAAATAAAACTGAGTGTAAAGGCTTTCTTCCTTAAAGTTCCTTAAATAATTTTAAATAAGTACATATTATTATATACATTTTCATAGCATATTATAATGTTAGCTTTAAAAACAGCTTGCAAGTTGGTTTGCCAGGGCAGTCCTTCTTTTAAACAATAATTTCTCCCCTTTTCTTTTTGCTTTCCTGTACTATGCATGTACTCATTTTTCACAAAGCTATCTATCATTTTTCAATACTGTTGTACCATAAAAAGTCAAGCAAGTTTAGTTAGCAATAAATGAAAAAAATGAAAACAAATATTAGTGTTTACTAAAAATAAGGTATTGCCAATAGCAGTGGCGTAGCATAAGCAAAAACACGTAGGCGAAGTCGTGTCCGCGGATCCCCTTTTGTCGGAAAATTTGAGGACCAAAAAAAAAAAAAATGTTCTTACTTTTAAATACACACTCATTTCATTATTATTTTTTACACATTAACTAATGCCGTAGGCAAACGTGTTCCTGCAAGGCCCCTTTTATAACGATAGAAAACAGTGTTGAAGAGCAAAAAAAAGGGGTCTTCACCCGACCTCCGTTATTCTCCTTCCTTAATATGTTAATGCCCGTGTCTAACATTTCATACCTTCACCTTGCCGCGAGGCCGTAGGCGACCGCCTAAGCCTAGCTACGCTACTGGCCAATAGTATTGTTATATAATGCTTAAATTAGATAGATAGAAAGATTTGTTTTTTTACTTTCAGATTTAGTCTATGAAGATGACTTTATGAAAAATATTTTTCAAGTGTTGCAGTCTTCAGATCTTTGCCAAAAAACGCAAAACATACTATTTGGCAATATAAAAATTTGTTATGATTTAAAAACGAAATCATTTGAAAATCAGTGTATGCAACTTATTACTAAATTTAAAAAGAACTAAATACACGAGAGAAAAAAATACGTGATGGGGAAAAGCATACAAAAACTCTTGAAAAAAGTATCTTAAAGCTTCAAGAAGAAAATGAATTATTAAAAGACAAAATTAATTTGCTTATGAAGGAACAAGAATCAACTGAAAATGTTAAAATAATAGAAAAACTAATTCCTGGCCCATGCTCACAACATCATTGTGATGAAAAATGTAGTGAAGCAAATGGATTAAATGAAAAGTGTAAAAAGGAAATTGAGGCACTTAAATTAGAAAATTTTAACCAGAAGAAAGAAATTTGTAGGCTTGGTTCAAATTTTAGTGAATTACTAAAAGAATTTAATATTTGTCAAGATAAAATAAATTTAGTTAATACTAAAATTCATACAGACAACTTTGAAGACATAAACGCAGAAGCAGCAGGTAAGATTGCTAAAAAAATATATTAATGTAAACATGCAAAGTTTTTATAGAACAAATATTACATTACCCAAGCAACACAAGAATTTGCCTTTTCGTTTAATAAACGTTTATTAAACGATATTGTCGTGTATTTTTGGTTTTGGTATATTTATTACACCTCTATTAAACATTTTTTAAACACGTGCATATTTTAATCGTATATTCAACGTATGTCATATCATCTTTTAATATCATAAAATTTTTAAAAAATATTTTACTTTATATTATGGTCTAATTTATGTGTGTGTTTTAAAAATGCACAAAAATATGTTTATAGTTTGGAACTATTAATGATAATCTCATGAAACACTCTTATTTTCGAGTATTTTAAAAACGTTTTTTTTCTTACTATTTACTGAAATTTCAACGTGTGAAACTAAAGCATAATCTACGTCTATTATAGATTATTTTTA
Organism: Listronotus bonariensis; assembly: GCA_014170235.1. NCBI lineage: Eukaryota > Metazoa > Arthropoda > Insecta > Coleoptera > Curculionidae > Listronotus > Listronotus bonariensis. The sequence continues at coordinate 29,091 of JACEGR010008654.1, read as the reverse complement.
TTATAAAACTAACTATTATTGCTTTAAAATCATTATTATCATTCTCCTATGACAATATCATTGGTTTAGTAATAATATTTTTATAATTTTAATTTGATGTTAATATTTGCAAATATTTGACTTTGTGCTGTATATAAATAATATTGTCTAAAATTCCCTAAAAGTAAACGTACCAATAATCTACAAAATTTACTCATCCGTTCGGCATTATTCCAATAACAGCCTTACAATAACGACACGTGATGCGCGGCAGTCGCTTTTCTCCTCGGCTTTGTAACTAACCAAGTTCGAAGTGACTTATGAGATTCAATGGCCGCCGAAAGCCGCTAAATAAAACGTCAGCCGGCTTCATGTTTCTTGTTGTAAAATATTGTGCAGTGCATTGTTTTTCCGATTGCTAATAAAGTAAGTACCTACTTTTTACCTTTATTTTAATTGCGCCCATATCAATTCAATAGTTATACATATTACATATAATATTAGATAAGAATTGTTGATGTTTTATTTGATGAAGTCGGCAAAAATGGCCGCTGAACCTGTTGCGGAAATTTTCGTTTTGATCTCTCAACCCCTATTATACCTTATTTATAAGGAATGATTATGGCTCAAACACTTGGATTAGGTGAATGTCACACCTTACACCTCTGTTTTGTTTTAATTTTTAGTACACTAAAATAAAAATTATTGAAATATATCTTGGTTATTTAATGGTCTATTATACGTTTTTAATACACCATTTATAAACGTCTAATATATACGCTTTAATTTATGTGTATTGTGTACTATTTTAGTATTATTTTTAATTTTCTTAGAAATGTTTGAGTTGAAAGAAGTCGTCCATATTCTCAAAGAGACCTGTTATAACATATCAAAAGAAAACAACAAAAAGTCTCGGTCTTAACACTTTTTTACCAATTAACCGTTAAATGGTGACATGTGTTTCGCTCCTAAGAGCATCATCAGACCTAAAAAATAATACAAACAAAACCAATCAATTACAATAAAGACCTTAAAATTAAACAAATAATAAAACACGTGTTCATTTATTTTTTATCCTCTATCATATTCAGAAAAAAATTGAGGAAAGTTCCCCATTAAATCACCACTAATTAGGCCAACCTAGGAAGCATTCGTTTAAGGAGACATTGACATGCAAAGCACTGAATGGTAATTTCAAATACATTTTACTAAACCGCACTTGCTAAAGGTTCACCCAAACCAACGCGAGATGCGGGAACGGGACGGGAGCGGGACGAATTTGGACACAAAATATTCCTCATGGATATAGGAGTATTGTTTTATGATGCGGGACCTATTTCTACAGCGGGATATATGTATGTATTCACAACGCGTTGGTGTAAATATATTCATATCCCGCTGTAGAAATAGGTTCTGCATCCGTTTCGCCCCCGTCCCGTTCCCGCATCCCGCGTTGGTTTGGGCGTATCTTTAATCTACCCTAACAATTAATTTATTATGCAAAAAACACTAAGATCACCTGTACTTTTTAGTGACTTTGGGTTTTCTTTTTTTTACAGAAGCGGTCAAAATTTCATTTCAAGGTAAGGACCAGGTGCAGGGAGTTGCATTTGTCGGAGAACTCACAGACAAAGCTATCGGACAGGCATGCCAAGATTGGCTTAAACTGTCCAAACAGCGATACCGTAATGCCAAAACGTGAAAGACTCTATTATTATGTTTGATTCTAGAATTTTTTTAAGTTTCAACTGTTTTTTTATGTTCTATACAGTTTTTGTTGTGTTTTTTATTACTTTTATTTATTAGAGTGCAGTGTTAAGTGTTACCAGTTGCGTCCTTTTGATTTGAGAATTTGTTATTTTATTTATTTTATTTTTTTTAGATTTAGTAAGCCTAAACGAATGTATTACCTAATACATATACCTATATTATACATACAAAATAAACGTTTTTCGTATACGTCAATATTTGATTTATTTCATATGGCTTTTTTAACGTAAAATTTATTCTAAATATAAACGTATAAAATTTAAGACTTTTTAACGTGTTTAGTAAACGTTACAGTTTTGTATATTATATACCAATTTATAGGGTTTATTAGAAACCGCTTTTTAATTGCTCATTTTATATTATAAATAAACGTATACTTTCAACGTCTAAAATTTGGATAGTACTGCAATATTAATACACCTATATTAGGCGGACATTTTAACCTATATTAAAGGTTAGAAATAAACTAAAAATATACTAGTGGTATATACGTAATTAAACGTTTATTAGAGGATTCTGTGTTGCTTGGGTAGGTACATGAAATATTGTTCTTATTTTAAAGCAAAATGGAATGACCTGTACATACGACTTCTTATTCGTTGTAATGAACGATATGTAAATTTTAAGGTAAATTTAAAGAAAGGTTACACCTAATTTGAATTACTCTGTCAGATTGACTATTGCTGAACCTAAAAATAATACTCCAATTTTCAGGTTATGTTCACAAAAATACTGAGAATATAGATCCTGATTCAGATACAATTACTGAGGAAGTTTTACAATTAGCAAGGCAAAAACTTAAATTGTTAGAAGAAGAAAGTGAAGAATTAGATCTAAGATTCAACAAGTATATTATTAAATAACTAATAAGTAATATTTGTTGTTTTTTTTTTGAAGCTATATTAAAATTGAAAAAAAAAATAACAGAAATACATTAAATTTTCATAGATTTGGTGCCAAAGTGTAGCAATAGTTAAAAATAATCTATTTAGGTCACATATTTGTGGAAACACAAGTTTTATTTTGACCTCAAAAATATGTCCTTAAAACATTGGTACTGAGTTTGGAATTATCCTGTATATTATAGGGCACAAAAACACTTTTTATTTATTATCAAATCTATTATTATAGCAACTTACTAATAAATAAGAAAATATATCTCTTTACAAACAGTTCTCTTCTAGGCACAACCAGTATACAACATTAATACAAGAATAAAAAATCTTTATAAGAACACAAGTTAAACTCTACGAAAACCAATCACAATTTTTTCAACTATAGTAAAATTAGCAAAGCACTAATCTAAGCAAAATCTTACATGAAATGAAAAGGGGAATTGGAATTTTAATATGCTTCACATCAGTGAATGCGTACTTACAAATACTAATAAATGAGTCAATAGGCGCATTCAGGAGTACTCAGTCGCTTAACCGCTGGGTCAGCGAAGTGTCAAATTAAACCAATAGGATGGCTTTATTTTGACAGTTTTGACACTGCTTACCCAGCGGTTAGGTGGCCGAGTACTATTGAATGCGCCCAATTACTAAGAAGTAGCTATTTCGACACTGAACAACAAGTTTGTGTTTTAAGGATTTATCTTAGTATCAAGATTAGAGTTCTCATTTAAAAATCCAATTGACGTCAAATTATTCCATGGACATTAGAATCTACATTTTATAACTACAATAAAAAAAAAGTATTATTAAAAAATAAACCATACTATCAAAATATCATTTATGATGTTAAAAAAATATTGTCAAAGTTAAAGCTCTTAATATATTAATATTAAGAAGTACACTATCGCCACAAACAGTTTTTTGACAACAATCTTTTTTTTATGCAAAACTTGCAAATCCTTGATCTAAAAAATTTTACCAACACACACTCTCAATAAAATTAAAAATTTACAAAAAAGCTCTCTTCGTGAATTGTCGTCAAATAGGCCGTTATCATGTAATTGGGCTTTAAACATTGAACAATTTTATTTTTTTAATCAGAATTATTGTTATACTACCAAAAATATCAATTTTTAAATAAATCCAATACATATTCTGAAGGAAATATGATGCGCTACAAGAAAGGTCTTTCGACATTTTTTAATAAATTTACTCTTTTAAAAGTTAATCGACGTTGAAGTTACTTTTGGATTCAACTTTAACATCCACTTTTGAAGGGGTAAAATTAAAAAATGGTAATAGACCTTTTTGGTTGCGCACCATATTTCCTTTATAATTATGTATTGGTTTTATTTTAATATTAATTTTTGTAGTAGTAACAAAAATCCACAGTCAAGAAACAAACTTGACAATTTACTTGTTTGTTTGTAGGAAATTTAATTTTCTTTAACAAGCTGTAATAGTTTTAAGGAAATAATATTGTACAGCTGTTGGTTATTTCAATAAATTTTGATGGATTGAACAATGTTTTTTAGATCAACGATTTGCGATTTCTGCATAAAAGAAGATTGTTGTCAAAAAACTGTTAGTCGGGATAATGTACTTTTTAATATTAATATTAGCCGTACTTTTACAATAAATATTTTTTTATCATCATGAATGATGATATTTTTATAATATCGTCTAACAAATTTATTCCGGATACTGACCTGCTACAACTTTATTAAAGCATAATCTCCTACATATATTTTTTGCAATTAGTATTCAACAGAATTTAAGCTTTTGTTGAGAAATAGTTTAATGCTTTGCAGTCCTTTTACACGCAATCTATGTCTAAAATAGAATAAAACTAAAATTTGGTCATTCTTCCATCATCAATACACTGAAAACTTAATTATACACATATTAAATACCATAGTAGAAATTATAAAATACAAATGCTCTCTGTAAGACAACAAACAGATTAGTTTAAGTTTAAAAATATATGTTAAATAGAACAAGTTGGTGTAACAAGAACATTTACAAACAAGTGTTCAATATGGTTACATCTTTTTCAGCCATTAAAACCTTTTATGTGCGTTTTCTATACTGTAACAAATCCAAATTATACCTACAGGGTGTCCGAGAATATGTGGGCAATCTCTAGGATTCATATAGAACACCTGAAATTCAGGTGACAAGTTCCTATAAAAAAATTTCCTAAAGCTCCTCCTTACAGAGATGTGTGCCCTTAAAGACGCCGCTGAAAACCGGTTTTTCTAAAATAACTTTTATAGTACTTGGTACAATTAAATAATTTTTTAATATGATAAATACTAGTTAGAAATTCCTTGTAAAACATATGCATGTGTTACGTCGCCAGGGGCGGACTTACCCTTACACAGTAGAAACTATTATTTTTACACCCTGTATAATAATGAAAAAAATGGTATTTTTGAATGGTTTAAACCATTATGTAAAAAAAAGTACTTCAGTCAGATATGGATAAAGTAAAGTGTTTTCTAGAAAAGAACTTTTGGGTTAAATGGGGTTGTATTTAATAATTTTATCAGTACGACTTAGCCTCTCTTATTTTATTTAACACATGGCCTATGTGTTAAGTTATTTAGCTGATCCGGTATATTTTCTAGCTTTTATTATCAAAGATTATAATACTCTCTACAATGCTGCAACATTAGTTTTTAGTGTCGTTGGAAATAAAAAACATTTCTTTTTAGAAGTTTTTAGTACCATTTGCAACAGAACAACCTAATGTTTAGATTCACTACACCAAAACTTGTTTTTGTCGAAAACACTTTCATTTATCGACATCAAACAAGAGTACCTTTTTTAGCTAAGAGTTTAAGCTACCCAAAAATTCTTTTTATTATTATTATTCAGGGTGTCAAAATAATTAACACTATTGTGTAAGGGTTAGTACGCCCATTGCGAACTAATAAAAGTAAAGGATACCATTTTAGAGAGTCCTAACCTGTATTTACCCTATTAAAAAATTATCCTATTATACCAAGTACTATAAAAGTTATTTAAGGTTTTCAGCGGCGTCGCTTAAGGGCACACATCTCTGTAAGGAGGGGCTTTAGGAAAAACATTTATAAGAACTTGTGATATTACTTTCATGTGTTCTATATAAATCCAAGAGATTGCCCACATATTCTAACCCTGTATAATAAAAAACAATTTTAGAAAATCTCAAAAACGGTTCAAATTTCAAATTGCTTGTTTAAGTACAATTTTAATGGGATTCCTGCCAGACAGTGCATGTTTTTTTTTGATATTTATTTTGAAGTTTAAAAAATATTTTTTTATAAAGGTATTTTCAGCTTGAAAGTCAGGATTTTCTCACTTTTTGAAAAACACAAACATTAATATATTCTTAATAAAGTTTATAATATATTCATAGTAAGCTAAACTAGGTATATGTTACTTAACTTGCTTTTATGTGGCAAATCTGTAGTAACATTGTTTTAATAGAGGCATAAGAGGTCTTGTCGATTAAATCCTAACTTTTAATTTGAAAACAACTATCTAACTCAGGACCGTTCCTCGGGTAAGTTGCGCCCTGGTGCAAAAAATTTTTGGTCGCCCCTATACCACAATGTGTTTTGGTAAATTGACAACACCTTCAAAATACGCTGATGTCTCTTTCATTGACCATTGCTTCTTTGCTTTTATCACTAATTCTTGAAGAGCAAAAAAATTCATTTTCCGTCCCTGCAGCATTGCGCCCTGGTGCCTTGCATCACTTGCACCACCCAGTAGGCTAGGCCCTGATCTAATATCAATCTAAACTGATTGATCAATTTGGCACTCATTTTTTAACATGGCTTGAAAGATATCGTCTGTAGTTAAAAATAAACATAATTATTGTTACTCATTATCACTTATACTAACAGAAAAATACAAAACAAGATCAGATTATATTAATTTAAAAAATAACAACACGACAAAACTTAAAACTTAACTAATGTGTTTGCAAACCCCTACAATTAAGAATGCTGAGAAACATGTATAACACAAAAGATTTAATTATTTACACTGTCATAATAGTAAAAAGTAACATAAAATAACTAAACAAAAAAGGTAAAACTTAACCATTATTATCCATACTTGGATTACATACCAAAATCATATCTATTCTCATTTTATGATTCTTCTTATTTGAAACAAAAAGATAAATGCACAATGCAGTTAAACTTGAGATAGGTTTTTTTATTTTTTATTGTGTGATATCTAATCCTTTTCCCTAAATATAGACCTACCGGCACGAAAGCCTTTATAAAACAGTTCTTCTGTCTGCTGATCCAAAAATTTGGTTCATACGAAAATTAAAGCAACAAGGAGTTAATCAAACATTAGTTGCATTACTTAGTCGCGTTTAATTAAAAATACAGGGTGTTTCTAAACAAATGCAAAAAAATTTAGGACGTGATTTTCCACCAAAAAATAAGAAAAAACTTCATATGAACATTTGTCCTAATGGTCTTTGTTTTTGAACTACGGGCTGTTATTTTTTTTATATTGTTTTTTATAACTTTTATACCCCTTCATATATTTTTTAAAAATTTCGGAGATGCACCCTTTGCACCAAATGATATTTTTGGCATACAAGAAAAAAAATGTACCAGTGTTGTCCATAAGGGGTTTATGGTAAATATTTTTAAGAAAAAATAGTACGCCATTGCATTTTTTTTTAATATATATATATTTTTAAATCCCCATTTATTTTAGAACAAATTAGCTCTCTTGACTCTTTTTTGTTTGATGTATGGTTTTCGCGTAAAACAATAAAAACCATTTTTTTGGCATGGTCAGTTTGTATTCCTAATATGAAATTCTACATTAAAAATTATTTTTGTTATTTATTTTTTAATTAGGTAGGAATTTGACCATGACTAGAAATGGTTTTTATTTATTTACGCAAAAACCGTACATCATGCATTTTTTCTGTGAATGAATACCTGAGCAGCGGCTTTATTTTTTAGTTAATTTGAATTTTGACTTATAGAGGTAAAAAAAAGAATAAATTATTTCAGGACTCTCATGAGGGCTAAACTTTATAAAAACATTATTGTTTTAGTTTAAATACTTTTTAATAATTGTGATTGACTGTCAGTGTTATTGTGATGTAACTGTATTTTTTAATTTTATTGAGTATAATGTTTAGGAAAATTTTAGAATATTTTTAAATGTTTCTTGTCTAATTAATGTAAAAACACTTATGTAGTGTAATTATTACCAATAAATAAATAAATCAAATCAAACAAAAAAGTCAAGAGACCAAATTTGTTCTAAACTAAATGGGGATTTAAAAAAAAACTTTTATTTTAGAAAAATGCAGTGGCGTGCCATTTTTTACTCAAGAAATATTTACCTTCAACCCCTCATGGACGACAATGGTAATTTTTTTTCTTGTATGCCAAAAAAACGTCATTTGGTGTAAAGGGTGCGTCTCCCACATTTTTTCAAAATATCTAAATGGGTATATATAAGTTATTCTAAAAAAACAATAATTTTATAAAATAGTTTAACACCCTGTAGTTCAGAAACTAAGACATTTAGAACATATGTTCATATGAAGTTTTTTCTTATTTTTTAGTGGAAAATTACCTCCTAATTTTTTTTGAATTTGTTTAGAAACACCCTGTATAAGTTTTTCATTATTTAAAGTTTGTTGTAATAATAAACAGTGCCAATATTTTGATTTTGATTTTTAAAAATGTATACCTACCTACAGAACGTTTTATTATTAAGAAAATTCATGACACAAATCAATATAATTTGATATGCAATCCAAGTACCTTATTTTCTCTGTTTTTGGGAACTTAACGATTTATTTAATGAGACTTATAAGACTTAATTGCAGCTCTAGGTGAATTGGCCCCAGTAATTCTTAACCAAGAAGGTTTTGAGGAAGGGTATGAATTTGGACTTCCGGGTGGTTCTGGTCGGGGTGACTTTTGATGTTGAGGACATGGCCACCTAAAAATAATTCACAGTTGAGTACTTTGGAACCCATATTTTTACCTGAAACCAATACACTTACCCCTTACGTTCATTATCTGAATAGAGATTAATCGAATGATGCCATTTGTAAACCATAGGAAATCGAGTTTTATTTATATCACAATCTGCATATCTCAATGCATTGTATACTGCACAGTCTGTTTTTGTTGGATATGCCCTAAAATGACATATGTATATATGATAAATTACTGATTACAGGCTATGTTATAGAGAGTAATTTAAAAATATATATACAGCGTGTCTTTTTAAGTTTGCACCACAGGGAAAACTTTTTGATAATAACTTTACAAAAAAGTTATTTCTCTTCAAAAGTTCTGCATATATAACCTGCCGAAGAGGAAAGTTCCTTTAAATGGTAATGGTTTTGAATTAAGTCTTTGTGGTTAATGGTATACATATATCTTTACTAATATTATAAAGAGGTAAAGTTTGTAACTTTGTTTGTTTGTTTGTAGCCACTAATCTTCGGAAATACTGAATTGATCATGAAAATTCTTTCACTATTAGAAAGCTACACTACTCAGGAGTGTTATAGGCTATATTTTATAAAGATTAAACAAAAGTTTAGAAAAAATAATGGCATATGTATATCAAAGCAGCAGATAAATATAAATATATGAAAGAGTCGAATTTCCTACATGAGCCTCAGTGGTTCAGTGGTAGAATGTTCGCCTGCCACGCTGGGCGGCCTGGGTTCGATTCTCGCCCAAAGCAAGTATGACTTGTTTTCTTGTTTTTATTAGTAGAATCTGCCCTTACATTTTCTTAACAACATTCTGTAACACACTGTATATCAAAGATTGTAAAAATACACTATCAAAATAAAAATTAGGGGTTTGTCTTTAACATAACCCAAAGTATAAGATACAGAGTACTTCTTCCATTAGGATAAGAAAATATATGTGGAATACTTTTATATTTATTTTTGGTATTTTTTAACTTAAAAGTAATATCAAGTCCATTATTCTTAACTGTACTAGAAGATTAAGTAAATATTTTTATTAGTGATATAATTGAATGAATATATTTACCCTTCCAAAAACACTTCTAACTTTGGTGGCTCAGCATCACTAAATGGTTCATCAGAATCTGAAGATGAAGGCTCGCTCCTAATCTTACTGGGAGAAGCAGGAGGGGTATAAAATTCATCATCTGTGTCAGACTTAGAACTATCACTGAAACTTAACCCCAAATCTCCATTTGCTCCAATCATACTACTAGTTAAAAGATCATCTTCAAAGTAAAGTTTCTTTGAAACTGATTGCAAGTTAATTCTTCTCGACCTATTGGAATTTTTATTAAAACTGCCATTTCTAGATAGGTTTTTCTTCGGTTTTTTCGGATGAAAAATGCAGTTACAAACGTCAAACATCTCCCAAAAATTAACAGTCATATTCTCTTCACTTACGTCGGTAAGATTTACAGAAGACTCCAGACAGCTTTTTACTCTTGATAAAAGGCAGACTACCTAGCAAAAGAAAGTAAAGTGTTTATTATTAAAAGACAGGAGCTAAAGGCATAAATATTAAAAATATTAATTTTACAGTTTCAGAAAAATATACGTGACAGGCCAAAAAAATTAACATATCTCTGTTGACAAGTACTAAAATTTGACTTTTCATGAAATTACTCATTAGCAACACAACCTCAAACTGAAATCTAGAACTTTTTTCCCTTTTATAATAAATAACTAATTAAAAAAAAATGGAATAAACCTATGATTAAAAAAATAAAATGCAATTTTTTTCTGTTATGCTTTACAAGAAGAAATAAATACCTTTTCCTTATTATTAGAGTTGAATAGATGGATAAGATGTAAAGAGTGAATGTGCTAATTAATCTAACTGCCAAATCATAAATTTTTGTTTTTTGTCTAACAATATATTCTATGTGCAACCCCAGAATTCCACTTTAAAATCACAGTACCAAATTTACTTTAGCACTTGCAAACAAAATGAAAAGTTTTGTTATTTCTGATGGGAGCTCTAATTTTGGCACTTAGATCAATTAACACTTTCACTCTACATGTATCAAACAAAACAATTTAAAAAGCCTTTAACTTAAAATATTTTTATCTTGTAACAGTGTGTGTTTTAAGGAAAAAAAAGTTTATTAACACCATCTTAATACCCTAATGATGAAGGAAAGAAAAAAGTGGGAAGGGTGGGCTTCTCCAGATAGACTATGCATCCTTACTTTAATTTGTACATAAGCTGCTTGATATGAACTACAGTGATATTCTTTTAAAAAATTATCAGTTTCCCTTATAACAGTTCGATCACTATCTAGTGATCATGATCATTTGATCATGTGACAGATGCCATTTAAAATATTAAGAAACATTTAGAATGAAGCTAGCCACAGAGGTTTTGAGAGAATGGTATCAGTTTCAATTCTATCAGTTTTTTCCCTAATAATTCTAAAAAATACCATTTATATTGGCTAAATCTTTGAATAAAGCTTGTAGGTAAAAAGGGAAGGACATGGGACTGTATTTTAAGTAAGGTCTTATTCTTATCTTTTTAATTTTTTGATATATCTCGAAGAGACCATGAAAATGATAAAAATTTACCTGTTTTCTATATACAGTTGGTTTAGTAGTATCTTTGCAGTTTGACCCTTCATCATCAGAAGAAAAGTAATCTGATCTCTTTACTATACTTTCCAACATACTCTCCAGTTTACGAATTATAATAGAAGTATTACAGTCTTTATTACTCTCCCATATTTTTTAGCGATAAGATGAGCTAATCGTGAATGAACTTTTTGAAAATTAACCCATTCAGTAAATCTTTCATCGTCCATATAACTATTCATAAGCAACTCAAGCAACTTGATGTCAGTCTCCAAACTTTTGGCAATATTTTCATATTCACATTCGTTACAATGTAAAATGTTTTGCACATTAGCTAAAATGCGATTTGCAAATACTTGGCAGGCTTTATCCACATAGACCAGGGGACGGCATGTTTGTTTATAGTCCAATGGGTTTTTCCAATCAGCTAAGAACATGGATGTCGAATCCTCTATTTTGCAAGCAGAAAATGCATTACAAAGACTAGTTATAGGACTCACCACAGTTTCAGACTCTGACACTAATGGAGAAAACACCTCAAAAGGATCTTGAAGATCCTTTTTCTTACTTTGCAGATGCTTTTCTAACATTTCCAGTCCTTCTTCTGATGTTATGTCAACAAAACAATCCAAGAAGTCCCAATACTCTTTCCAATTGACATTAAAATTGTTTGCTAATGTCTTTCCAATTCTTTCCAGCCCTTTTTCAGGATCTTTACGCTTAAGCATAGCCAAGTTGTGGGCTGGAGGCTTTTTTCCATTTGGAGAATTAAAACTAAGCGTTCTAGGCGGTGTTTTCCAAACTCTACGAAATGATTCAGCTTCTGATTTGTCCATTGGACCGGCATAGGCATGAATTTCTAATCTTGGACTTAGTGGATCCTTATTTAACACCTAAATAAACAAAAAAAAATAATAATAGTGAGAAAGAAAAAAATAAAACAACAACTTCAAATGAAGGACTGTAATTATATTTTACTTATACTTATACAGTAACTGTTATAAATGTTGAACCATATGAAAAGCTTTTTTATTTTTGATTTCTCAAAAAATTTTATTCTTGATAAAAATCTGTATACACCGAACTTAACTATAACATGACATAAGAGAAAACTACCTTTATTTTTGAACTTGTCAAAACCAAAAAAAAAAATAATAATAACAATAAATCTAATGAACTAAATTAACTCGTCATAAATAATCCTCATTGCCCTTAAATTTTAAAGCTTCGTTATTCTTAAAGGATTCAAGTACATTTAGATCCCTTCAAAAAACAAATTTAATTTTTGTTTTTTTGTTTGGTTTAATACAGCTTTCCTAAATAAAATATCAACTGACAGCTTTAAATATGATTGAATGGGTGGCTCCCTAAAGAATTCTTTTTTTCAAATCTTAATATAGTAGAGTAATTACTTACAGGTGGGCTTGTAGGAGAAAAAGGCTCTCCAACTGCTGGTGGCATAGTGTTATCTTCAGTTCGTAACACAGGAACATAATAGCTGTCACAAAGTAACTGCTGTATTTTTTCTTTACTTCATCAGATATTTTACTATCAGCTCTTTCACAAATCACCTAAAATCAATAATTTCATAATTAAAAAAAAACACTCTGCTATTCAATATTATGTTTTGTTAAGAAAAAAAAATCTACTTACATCTTCTGGTAATTTTCCATGTTTATTTTTTTTGGTTCTGTCACATTCTGGGTATGACAATAAGGTTTCTATGACTTTATCAGCACCCCACTTTGATGCAATGTGCAAGGGGTATCATTAAAGCCCTTATTTGGGGTATTTAAATAAAGATCCAATAACATTCTACATCTTTGCTCGGCATTTTCTTGATTATCGTCTCCATACAGTTTTTTATAAATTCTGGATTACTTATGGTATTTAAAATAAACTCAATTATGGCTACATTTTTTACTTTGGCTGCAACATGAATTGCATTAAGTCTTGCTCCTTCCTAAAAAGTTAAAAAATAGAAAAAATAAATTATAAAAGAACTTGGTTTCAGTGGCGTAGCTACAGGGGGGCAAGGGGGCCGTCGCCCCTCCCGCCCCCTTGACTTGGCGCCCCTCTGCCAACGAAATAATATTTTCTAAAAAAAATCTTCTATTTAATTCTTTATATACTTTTTATAGAAGCAAACAATGGGTATTAATATTATACCATCACAATTATAAAGTCCTGCAAAAGCCCCTAATAAAATAAGTTTTGTTTTTTAGTGCTTATTTTGTCGTCTCACGTTTGTCAACAGGCAAAAAATGCTGCAGGTTTTATAGATCACAAGTTTAAATTCTTTATTTATTTAAAGAATTAAAAGCTGTTTTGCAAAAACCACCAATGTCATTCCTAACAGAGTGCCAATGTCAAATTTTTTTCCTAATTTACAAAAAAAGTAATGCCTCTAGAACCTTCAAATACTACGCAAAATACAACGATATTTATGAACATATTACAAAAAAATATATAGAGTTAGCCTCGGAGTTAGCCATATACAGGGTGGGCCAAATTTAAGTTTCACACTTTTTAAGTAACAATAACTTTTTATTTGTTAAGTCTACCTTTTTATTTTTACAGGGCTAATAGGTAGATATGTTTTCTTTAAGTTTGTCAATTTTGGTCGAGTAGATTCACTCAGGACCGGACTTACGGGACTTTTCCCAAAATGATGCATTTAACCTCGTTGAAAAAGAAATGGGATTTAGCTACAATTGAGCTAATACGTTTTTCTTATAGAGAAACTATGGGAAATGATTCATTAAACGCGAATCTGTCAATAATTAGAGGATTCAGGAATTATGATTAGTTTTGATAAATGATGCGCCTCAAAAAGCATGCATTTCTCTCGATTTTAACAGGGAACTTTCTTTTAGTGTGCTTTGAAAATCAAAAATGTGAGATTACCATGGTTTCTGAGTTGGATGCTGACACAACTTAACAGTAAATAATTAAAATTAAACGTAATAATTAAAATTAAAGGTATTATAGGTAAATTCGATTTATTTTGCAACGAAGTTAAATGCATCATTTTGGAAAAAGACCAGTAAGTCCGGTCCTAACTAACTTTATTCGACCAAAATTGACAAACCTAGAGATAATATATCTACCTATTAGCCCTGTAAAAATAAAAAGATAGGCACAACAGATAAAAAGTTATCATTAGTTAAAGAGTGTGAAAGTTTAATTTGGCCCACACTGAAGATTTATTAGAGTTTTTTGAATATCCTGACCATATTGTTCCGGAACACCTCGTATAAAAACACGTGTCTTCATTTTTATACCTTTATTAACAATCCAACGTAACTATGGTTACAACGACAAAATCTTCACTTGTCAATGTCTCGAAGTTTACAGCACAAAAGTCGAATCTATACTAACTGATCGGAGGTTTTCCGTCGCCCTTTTATAGTATGGTGGAAGAGTAAAGAATGATCTAGAATCTTCGAGAAATATCGTGAAAATTCCATAGTACAGGATGGCATAAAAGTTCTTAATGGATAATTCGGGCGTTTTCGGAAACCTTCGAAAGTGATGAAAGAACTTGGAAAAATTAAGGTAAATTATTTAAATAAATTAACAAACTAAATTAAATGATCCTAACTCTCTAAAATTCTAGAATCTAAACACATTTTTGAAAGTCTGTAACAATATTGAAAACTTAACATTGGCTGTTTTTAAAAAAAAAACTTAAATTACAATGGCATATTGATAGAGTAAATATCATAAAGAAATGTCAAAATAAAACGTTTTTAATGTGGATAGTTGTAGTTTTGAATTTAATATTGTTTAGTTTTGACAGAAAGTTTCATTTTTTTTTGGTTTTTGTATATATAGAAAACGTTTTGGTTTTTGTATATATACAAAACGAATAATTCCTAAAAAATAAAAAAATAAAAATTCTGCGGTAACATAATGCCTCTTCCAAAAAAGTCAGGTTTTAAGAAAAAGCGATAAGAAAAGCTTATACTCTGCGCAGGGGCGTCGTTAAAATTGGAAACTTTATAAACGGTTACTAAAAGCAAAAACTCCATATTCAAAAATAGGAACTCCAAAAGGACTTCGCCCCTCCCGCCCCTAAACCCTGGCTACGCCACTGCTTGGTTTAATGTCAAAAATAAAAATACATTTTAAAACCCCAATAAAAATATATATATATATTTATACTATTTCACCAAATATCCACAAATTATTACAATAATTCATTTGATTGCACTTTCTACACTATTTAAAAATAACTATAACATACCTACTTAAGTTATTAGTAATGTTAATTTTTTTAACTGGGCATTATTGCTTATATTTAAATAAAATTACACATTCCATGTACCTTAAATGGTTATTAATTTGGTCATATTATATTATAAATAATATCTTAATAAATAGCAAAAATACATGGGATCACAACTGAAAATGCCAAAGATTATTACCTCTGATATGGATATTAATTTCTCCTTAACTTAACAAAATTACAGTTTTGTGATGTTATAAAGCCTTTACTTTTAAAATGTATCTCATTTAATATTATAAAAACTATTTATAATAAAAATAGAATAGTCCCAATAAGGGTTTGCTTGTAAAACAATTCATTTAGTGTTTTTAAAGCACAAATTTATTAATTTCTCAGCTAACAACTGTTTTTAATATTCCTTATATAAAATAATACCTGTAAAATTGACGGAGTATCTCCACTGCTAACTAAATATCGAGGGTTGAATTCAATCATCTCACGAATATAATTCAAGTTTCCACACTCAATTTTGCTTCTAAACTCAGTTAGTTCTTGTGGTCTTGGTGTCCTAAAAGGACTTGCTTTTTCACCTATACTAGAAGCTAATTCTTTTTTTTCACCATCTGTTCCATCAACAGTACTATTATTTAAACATTCAGCTCCATTTAGAGAGAATTCAACTGCCTCATGATAAAACTGAAATGCTTTAAATCTGGACTTTTTATGTTTCTTTGCTACTTTAAGAGCAGCTTCTTTATCGTCAAATACATAAGCTTGTGCGTTGGTGTTATCATTGGGAATGTTGACTCCATAATAAATAGTATTTACTTTTGTAGTATATTCGAGTTTATATGCGTCATTATCTAAAGTTTTTTGACCTGAATCCATTTGAGGATAAGAGTAAAAACTAGTTTATCTAAAATATAGTAATTAAAATAATGTAGTCGGTATTATAGTCAAGACTAAGATAGCTTAAAATACATCTACTTGATATACGTACCTTTCATAAACTGGTTGCATTAAATATAATTATTATAGGCCACCAAAAAGAGCAATATTTACAATTATTTTCCACGTTCAACTGTAAAAAATTTTAATTTTGACACTTCGATTCGCCTATCCTGAGAGTTTTCGCGACAGTCTACTAGTGTCGAAAACAACGATAACCATAACAAGTTGCAATAAAGCTTTAGTTTAAAAAACGCAATAAAGAAAGCAACTATACCTTTTATTTTCTAGATTATTTAAAAAAATACGGATTTACCTAGAAGTTATGTTTTTTGATAAATCGATTTGCGAAATTAACGGTCATATTTTTTTACGTTTTTTGGCGAACACTGTCTATCGGTTCTTCTTTTTACTACCTCTAATCTGTGGCTTGTGACAGGTAGCAACAAATCTATCTTTTTATATTTATACTTTTTTTTTTTTTTATCTTTGGACAATCCACGAAGGCTGAAAGCCTAAATACTAACGTACCGTGGGTGTCTTAAGCAGGGTAAGAGGAAGTTTGTTAACACGGGACTTAAAAACTTGAAGATTTGGGGAGGAAGGAAAGACCTCCGCTGGCAGCAGGTTCCACAGTCTAGAAACTCTAGGGATAAAAGAACGAACGAAATGGGAAGTTCGGGGCCTGTCCAATTGAACTGTATGGGGATGCATACGCGCAGCACCACGAGTTTCTCTGTTGGGAACTGCAAGAGGAGGGACTATACTGGACAATTCGTCGGAGCAGAAGCCGTAAAAGTATCTATAGAAGAGCGATAGATCTCCCACAGCTCGACGATGAGCAAGAGAAGGAAGTCTTTGAGTAAGTAAAGGATCATTAATAAGACGAACGGCCCTTCGTTGAATGGCATCAAGAATGCTGAGGGTTGTAGGGGATGCCATTCCCCAGACATGAGAACAATATTCCAGAGAGGGTCGAATTTGGGACACATACAAAGTGTATAAATTGGAAGGAGAAAAGTACTTTTGGCTCGGAAAAGAAATCCAAGCTTTTGAAGCCGCGGTGGCTATAGATACAATGTGTTTATGCCAGTTAAGGTTATTCTCAAATGTGATGCCCACAAGGTTAAATGTGTCCCCGCTCTGCAAAACATGGCCACTCATAAGCAAAGGATGAGTGTTTGATGATTTTTTTCGCGACAAGGAACACGATTGTGTTTTGGATGCATTAAATTGAACGAGATTTTGGCGCCCCAATCCAATATCAAATTGAGATCCTGTGAAAGAGATATCTGCATCGCTCTGCGTTTGCTTTCCAAGTCGGGTTGAGAGATTGGTTTGGAAACCTGAAAAGTGGAGTGAAGGGTACTATCGTCAGCATAACTATGAATGGGATTGGTTGTGGAAGAAAGAAGGTCGTTGATGTGAAGAAGAAACAAAGTGGGTGCTAGTACTGAACCCTGAGGCACTCCAGCATTAATTTCGTGAAAGCTTGAAGAGTGGCCATCAACAATGACTGATATACGTCGATTAGAAAGATAACTGGAGAGCCAAGAGCAGAGTTTAGTTGGAAGACCGTAGGAGGGAAGTTTATTAAGAAGTGCGTCATGCCAGACTTGGTCGAAAGCTTTAGATATATCAAGAGCAACGATCTGGGACTCACCTAGAAACTCAAGAGATTTGTTCCAGTTGTGTGAAACGAAGGAAAGAAGATCTGCTGTAGATCTCTTGTGACGAAATCCGTATTGCCTGTCATGTAAAATTTTATGTTTTTCTAAGTACCTAAGAATTTGCAAGTTAATGGATTTCTCCATTACTTTACAAAGCATTGAAAGGAGTGAAATGGGTCTATAGTTGGATGGAAGAGATTTAGATCCTTTCTTGGGAATAGGCTGGACACGTGCAGCTCTCCAGCTGTCTGGAAATATACCCGTGTCATAAGAAATTCGAAAGAGCCTGGTTAAAATAGGTGCAAGTTCAGGAGCACATTTTTTAAAACGATTGCTGGTATTCCATCAAGCCCAGACGATTTCTTGGTGTTAAGAGAAGAAAGGATACGCTTGATGTGTTTTACCTTAAAAATAATATTGGGCATTTTGTAAGGAACTGGGGGAACAGTTGGAATTGGATGATTGACAGGTGGATGAAGGGTTGAATTGGCAGCAAATTGTTTAGCAAATAGTTCGGCCTTTCCTTTAGATGTAGAAATAATTTCATCTTCCAAAGTTAATGGTGGAAAAGAACTGGTACAGAAATTTCTACTGATGTTTTTGGCAAAGGACCAGAAGGATTTGCTGCCATTTGAGCAAAAAAGTACTTTGTTTTTATACGGTTATCAAAGGAGTCCTTGGCGTCTGAGATTGTTTGGTGGTAGTGGTTTCTTGCTTCAATGCTGGCCAGTCGGTTTTCTGGACTAGGATCCTGTAGAAACTTCTTGTGAGCCTGAACTTTAAAAATTCTAGCTTTGTCACATGTTTACTATGTATACTAACTTACCCCTAATATCAAACGCTTAATCGTACAATATACCTTATTTACTAATAATAACCAGAATTGGTGTGCTCAATTTTTGCATAACAGACTTTTTAATTTTACGAGTTTATTCATCTTTGGATAATTTTTATGGCTTACCGCCAGACTATGGGGTTAGTCTTCAAATGAGCTGGCTGCTGGCCACTAACCAACTATTAACCTAACCTAGTTTTTAACCTTTATTGGGTTTTGGTTAATTTTAAAAATGAACTTGTTAAAAGATCCCTTTCTCTTACATTAAATGTGGCAAAAAATTTAAAATGTACCAGGCTTTATAGTGGTACTCTTTATGAACCTGAATATTTGGAGGTTAGTTTTTATTTTAATAATAAACATTTAATGTAATACCCATAAGCTTCTTTTTAGGGAATGAAATCAAAGTTTCCACTCTATGATTCACTAAATATTCAATTAAGGGGTTATGACTATCCCATATTAGAAAATTACCAGAAATATTTACATAATTTTCTTAAAAATATGGACATTAATGTTGAAGAATGTTGGGCAACTCCAGCTCAAGTAATGCAAATATCGACATACAAACCACAAAGTGAAATTATTAACAGCCAATATAAACTAAATATTTATGAAAGAACAGTACAAGTTACTGATGTATCCACACTTCAGGTATTTAAAAACAATAACAATTCTTACATAAAATGTTTAAAAACTATAAATAAAAAGTAGCTATTGTGAACCTTATTCTTGAAATTCATAATTTTAAATATAACTATGAAGCTAAGGAAAACAAAAAACAAATTTAAAAAAGCAATATTTAAAATCAAAACATGTTAATTTTTAGATTCCAGTTTTACTTAGAGTTATTGAAGCCAGTACACCAGGTGGTGTAACAGTACATGTAGTACCCCATGAAGACTATCATGAAGAAGTCCGATACATACCTGACAATGAATTAACAGCACTTAAGCAAGAGTTGGATGAGATGGGAGGACCATCAAAGAAAAAGTGATTTTTTCAGATAGATTTAATCTATTTTTATTGTAATTTATTAAATTTTAATAGTTTAAATAAATAAGTTTTTAATAACGTTAAAATCCTTTTATAACAAAAGTAAAATATTTTCTATATAAAAACCATTATATTAAAATATATTTTTTTAAAATATTGGAGTTGCCTATACTAAGAATTATCAGACACTAACTTTTTGTTCAAATGACAGGGGGAGGTTTTATGTAACACTTTATTTTAAATGTGGTTTGATTTTCCACTCACCTCTGCTGTTTTTAAAAATTGAAACCAGCTAGATAAAAAGATTTTACTGTTTCATAATTTATTCTTTCTTAAAAAATCCTAGTAAGATTCTGTTTTATACTTAATAATAATTAAAAGTAATATGTCAGAAAACACATGGAAGTTAAACAATTTTTAATAAGTATGTACCTACTTGTAACTCAATAATAAAAATATTATGCATCTGAAATTTTTTGGAAAAGATGCAGAAGACAATGTGAAAAACCTCTAGGTAGAGTTACAAAAATTCACTAGAAAGATAAGGTTGAAATTTCCATGGTGAATAAAGGTAACATTAAAAATAAAATGTTTATATCCGTGCTTAGAAATAAATTATATTTAATTTTTTTATTTAAATACAAAACATACATATATAAATTTAAAAAAACAAACAAATATACATATAATTTAAATAATCACTATAAAATATATCCACTTTCTCCAAGTTAACAATAATTTAAAATAGACTGGAATAAACACTAATTTGGATTTATTCCTTATTAAAATGTGTACAGACTATTGCAATAAAACGAATATTTAGATGGTTTTTACTAACCCAAATGTAGATTTCAGTGCATTAGTCTATAATAAGGTGAAAAGGCAAAGGTAAAATAAATTATAGTAATTCAAAAGCATAATATAAATAAATATTATACATAAAATTGAAATATACAGGGAGGTGACGGGTGAAGACATGGTGTCACAGGCCATTTTTTAATTTAAAGCCCTTTTATAAATATATTTCTGTGTTTTATGGAAAACTTTGATTATCTATACCAGGGGTTCCAAACTGTGCGTCGCGATACCCTGGGGCGTCGCAGTGTCCTTTCAGGAGCGTCGTAATAATTTTTAATATAGATCTGAACCATATTAAAGTATTTAAAGTTGTTATATTTCATCTTTCTTCAAGATTACCACCTAGTTTTCTGTTTAAACATTGCTGACAAATCAGGTTTTCATCCAAAAACCATCTAATAAAACGATTCTAAACCAACCAATATATTAAATGATAATATCGATTTATGACAACATTTATTTATTATGTGTTCTGTAGAAAAAGTCTTACCAAATAATTCCAAATTAAATGCTATCTTTGGATATTGTAACTAGCTACCTTCATTCCATTTGAAAAAAAGGAGTTATGCCCATAAAAGGATTTCGCAAACTTTAACTCTGCCCTAAGAAATAGTAAAAAACAGAAGACGATAAATTTCATTTTTTTCATTGCTACTTGACTTAAACAGTTTTGGCTTAATGATGGCACTCTAGATTGGAAAATAAAAAAAAAAATTGACATCAAAAGTGTCAAAAAATAACATGAGGTGTCATTGTATTTAGAATGTCATATTCTATCGAAATAAGATAAAATATACCAAATTCAAATTCAATTTATTTACTTTTTGATCAAATACATGATATAAGTTTCGTCCTTGCCTAGTACATCCTAACAGAACTGGCAGGAAAAGTACAAAAAGGAAATAGGGAAAAGTAGGCAAAGAGAACAACATAGGAAACCGAGAGACGGGGAGTAGACCGACTGCGTCGGAGCATCGGTCTGCTCCCCTTTTTATGAGAAAATTTCTGAAGTCACAGAGCAAAAGATCGAGCGACACAGCCCCGGCACATGGATCCGGCTGGAGGGCAAGCAACAACGAGCCTGGCCTAACATTTCCGCCTCTCATCCGAATAGGTCACCAGGCCAAAGCGGACCAAGACAAACATGGGACTTCGGATTAGAATAGCTGGCAGTATGGAAAAAAGCCTCGGACAGGGAACCCCAGGGGCTCAGGGGGACCTGGAAATTTCAGTGAGCCCAATAATAACGAACCTGGCTACACCATAAATGTCCCATATGGTGAAGGACGCTGCCGAGTATGCGCAGGTCAAAACAAGAGCATAAACTTCATGGCAATCGGAGAAGAGGTAAAGCATGTGCAGAAAGCACATCCAGAGATAACAGTAACGTTCCGCTGTTCTGGATGCGACAAGATATTTTATAGAAAACAAGGTGCACTAACACACGTACCTAAATGCCCAGGCAAGAGAAAAGACAACAGTGATGCCAAGAAATGTCAAATCTGTGGACAAAAATTCAAAGGAGCCAGAGGACTGGCAACCCATCAAAGAGCCAAACATCCAGCAGAAAGGAACACCTTAAGAGCCAAAGGTAAATCCGAGCCCGAAATTCCTAAGAAAAACACCGCCGAAACACCCAGAACCGGCGAGCAAGAAACCACTACAGTAGAGACTACTGTATCAACTAAGAGCGAAAAAATCACTTCCAATAAATGTACAAATGAGCCTGACTATGATCTAAAACCGCCCGAAACTGCGAACAACGCCGGAACATCCAAAACCGGCTATCAAGACAATACTGACAAAGATACCATTGTCATAGATACTACCGTCATAGATACCACTATATTAATCAAAAATGCATCAGCGAACACCGCCGGAACATCCAAAACCGGCTATCAAGATCCCGTTGTTGTTGATAACACTCTCACAGATACCACCGTAACAGATACCACTGTGCTAACCCAAAACGCAACTGCGAACATCGCCGGAACATCCAAAACCGGCCATCAAGACATCGTCGTCATAGATACCACTCCCACAGATACCACCGTCATAAATACCACTGTGTTGACCCAGAACGCAGACAAAACCCCAAACGATGCACAAGCCGAAGGAAACGCCACGAGCAAGAGGTCAAGGAAAGTCTTCACACATGAGGATATAGAGAAAATGCTCAAGCTAGAACACACATATAAAAACGTCCCCAATGTGGCACAGGAAATGACGAAACATTTTCCACATCTCACAAACACACAAGTGAGAAATAAGCGTTGCGAAAGCGCTTATAAGAAAAGAAGGAATGCCTACCTTGCATCACTGCTTACAGAGGTGGTCAGCGAAGAGGGCCAGCCTACTGCGAAAGAAAATCAAAATGAAACCTCGAAAAGGTCATCGAGCCCAGAAGTGACTGAGTTAGAAGTGGCGATAAGTACTAATGATACCGATACCACTAGCATCCTGCCCTCCAGACAAACAAAACAGGTGAATATGCAGCCTATTCACAACGAGGAAGAACTCATCACAGAGTGGAGGAACAAAATAATTAGAACCCTAAGAGGTGACGTAAATCCGCCGAGGACACAAGCAGATCAAACAATCCTCGACGCTCTAGAATTTATCGAGACCAACAAAGGCAAAGTGAGTCAAAAGGACATAGACGAATGGTATGAAAGCATATTCAAAAAGGAAATACCGCCAATACAACCAAAACGTACTCATCACTGTAAAAGAACTAAGGGTAGGAACAAGAGGTATATCTACGCAAGAACCCAAGACTTATTCCAGCACGACCCGAAACTTCTTGCCAAGCACACAAGAGAAGGCAAGGACTGGATAGAGGAAAGCCAGATCGAGTGCGATCCCAAAGACGTTGAAAACCTATACCACGAGCTGTGGGGAACCAAATACACAGGCTCGCTGCCAGAGCTAAGAAGCAATGACAAAAACGACGTCACACTCGACAACCTCCTCCCAGGCATAACAGAGAAGGAAATAGGGGGCAAACTAGGAGGCATGAAAGCAAAATCAGCAATAGGTACAGATGGCACTTCAGTGGCGATAGCAAAGAACAAGAAAAAGCAATTAAAATTTATCCTGAATATAGTGATGGTGGCCGGGGTGCAACCGACTGAGTGGAGAAGAAATAGAACGAGCCTCATCCCCAAAGAGGGCAAAGATCCGAAAAAGGCCGAAAATCTAAGGCCAATCACAATTTCTTCTATAGTCAGTAGAGTGTACTACGGGCTCATCGATCAGAGACGGAGGAGAGCGGTCAAAATAACAGCCAGACAAAAAGGGTTCGTGTCGGAGGCTGGGTGCTACAACAACTTGCAAATCCTAAACGAGCTCATGAAAGTTGCGAAGGGCAGCCAATCAGCAATAATAACCCAGCTGGACATCTCTAAGGCCTTCGACACAGTGCCCCATGAAGCGATTATCAAGGCCCTCGAAGAAAGGGGAATGCCCAACCCCATGATCAACATCGTCAAAGATGCATACAAAGAAGTCAACACACAAATAACAGTGGCGGAAAAGGCATTTAACATCCGAATCGAAAGAGGAGTCAAACAAGGAGACCCTCTCAGTCCACTTCTGTTCAACCCAATAATGGATCCAATAATCAGGAAACTAGAAACGACAGGAGGCTTTACAATAGGGGAGAACACGTCTATAGCGACGGTGGCATTCGCGGATGACCTCATGCTGGTGGCGGAGAACAAGGAGTGTGCAAGGGAACAATTAAAAGAAGTGGAAAAGTACTTTAACAATCTCCAAATGAAGATCTCAGCACCAAAGTGCTCAACATTTAAAATCAATAAGACGAAAGACTCGTGGTACATCTCGGATCCGGAGATAAAGTTTATAGATGGGCACAAGATACCAGCCATCGACGCCGAACACACATTCAGATACCTAGGCATGGAGATATCGCCATGGTACGGGGTAAACACAAAAGGAATAAGGAAAAGGATCAATGAGACTTTACACAGAACCAAGCGTCTCAAACTAAAGCCCATGCAGAAGATCAAGTTAATCACCGAATACCACATACCGCATTTCTCGTACCAACTCAGCATGGCGCTCACGAGCATCACGGAGCTAAAGGCAATTGATGGCGACATCAGGCAGACGGTCAAAGAGATCCTCCACTTACCTAACAACGTAACGAACGGT
Organism: Listronotus bonariensis; assembly: GCA_014170235.1. Lineage (NCBI taxonomy): Eukaryota > Metazoa > Arthropoda > Insecta > Coleoptera > Curculionidae > Listronotus > Listronotus bonariensis. The sequence goes on along the minus strand of JACEGR010008654.1, from coordinate 4,130 downwards.
CTTCTGTACTGTAGACAAAAGGATGGTGGCTTAGGCATTCCAAGACTTGAATGGCAAATAACAGGCAGCCAAATCAGAGCCTGCCACAAATTCGTCAACAGTGAGGATAGAGTCATGAGAGCACTGGCGGTGAGGTCACAGCTGACAAGGAACATAGAGAGAATGGCAAGGGCAGCCAGAATTAACACACCGATAAACATGAGCTTGATAAAGAATTACGTAGATAAAAAGAGAAGAGAGGAACTCAAGAGATGGAGACGGATCACCACCCAGGGCAAGGCAGTCAAGGCCTTCGCGGACAACAGAGTGTCAAACTCATGGCTAAAGGATGAAGGGTTACTGAAGCCAGGTAGAATGATTACAGCGCTGAAAATGAGAGCAAATGTGTGCGAGGATAGGATAGCAATGAGGAGACTGGGAAAGGAAAATGACATAAGGTGCAGAAGATGTGGTGCAAAATTGGAAACGCTGGGACATATAATCGGCCAATGTATACACACAAAAGGTAAAAGGATTGAAAGACATGATGAGATCAAAAACATCATCACGAGCGAGATAGGCAGCAGACATAGCCAATGGGACATATACGTAGAGCCCTCCATAACAGCAGGAGAGGTCAGACTGAAACCGGACCTGGTTATCAAAAATCAGGAAAGGGTCTTTGTGGTCGACGTTACAGTCCGCCATGAGGATAACGACTACCTGGCTGAAGGAAGAAGAAGTAAACTAAGGAAATATGACGTTCTGAGAGAGATCCTAAAGGCGAAATATAAAGTTAAAGAACCCGGGGCACCAGCGGCGGCTTCCACGGAGCCTTTCCCGGACACGCCGTGAACTGAGTAGCGGCGTGACTAACCTGCCGTCTCTCAAGGGGAACCTTGAGGCCCATTCTTGCTAATTTTTCCTAGCTTATAGGCCCAGGCAACCACAAAAGAGGTGGTTTCGTCCTCAGGGGATAGAGGTACGCCAAGAGTGATAGTGGGTACAGGGTGAAGAGCGAAGAGTGAGCCTTCAGACCAACCAAGAGGAGACCGAGCTCGTCGGACACCCTAGCGATAGGTTTTATGGAGAAGAAGAGAGAAACATCAAATGGGGACCGCCCCGAAATAAGGAAAATCCGTCTAAGATTGAAATAGTAGCCCAGTGGTGCCATTTAATATTTGAAAGTAGCAATCATTTCCGGTCAAACCGGAAGTAATAGAAAACATGTGAATAGATCAACCAATTTAAAATAATTAAAGCCATTTTTTGCTGTTAATACGGTTTAAAACATTTACATTTTCTTGCTAAACTGTGACGTCATATACGTCACGTATTTAACCGTGTATGAATACATTTCGGACAATGGTTTAAAAACAACATAGTTATCCTTGTCGGGCGGGCATATGCATTGAACTCATTAAAAACTTTGTTTTGGTCATTTTTTGTAAATTTTTAACATGAATGTAAATGGCAAGTAAAAAATGTTTATATCCGGTGTAAACTAAAATACATATTAAACCTAAAAAATAAAAATCATATTCATAACCTAAAAGTTTATTGGGCTGTGACGCAACCGTTTGAAAATCTACATTTTCTTGATTCTAATATTTATTTTGTCATTTTCGAATACGGTTTGAACCACTCCGACGAATGCGTTTAGCAAGAAAATGACTTAAGTCAAATAAGAAAATACAAAATTTTATTTTCCTACTGTAAAAGATGTAATAGTTACAGGGGTTAACCACCTGTGAGAAACACCCGGTATACATAAATAATGATCAGTGAACTTCGGCAGCTTTCCCACAATAACTTTTTAACATAATTTAATTTATTTTAACCTTTGCCTGCCAGAAATCATTATATAAAATAAAAAATATATACTGAAAAAATCACAGAATACACTAGAATGTGCATAATTTCTATATTTTCGGCCTTCTTTTTATTAAAGAGTATCACACTGATAAGAAACCTATGTTAGCTGAATTGAACTAAAATACAGCCAGTGATCATGATAAATTTAGAGTAGCTTACAACAACCAAATTACAGATGTTAATGAAAAATGTAGGTGTCAAATTTAACCCTATTTAAAAGCACGCATAATTGCAGAAATTTATTATAATTCTTAAATTTGTATGTTCTATGCTTTTGATATACAGGGTGATTCGAAAATCGATCACGAAACTTAAGGCGTTGTTTCTACATGATAAAATAATGGTACAGCTTCATATAATTTTGCTTAAATGCTTGTTTTTAAAATTGTTTGCTTAAGCAATAATCGATATGACTTATATTCGATGCATAGACTATGTCAACTGCTGTCCAACATTTCGGTGGTTGATTTTTGAATCATCCTGTATATTTAAACAACTGAACAGCTTTTTGGGGCCAATTTTATATAAATAGATACATCAAACTCTATGTGACAATGCAAAATAATTATCTCTGGCAATTTGATGAAGACACAGCAATTATTTTATAAATTTTTCATCAGAGGTCACATCGGTTATGGCAAAAACACAATCATCAATTTTAGGCGTTCAACCAATTATAACCGCGGTAATAATTGGTGACAAATTGACGTATAATACATTGTTTAAACGTCAACATAACCGATTGGTAAATACCGTTTTAGAATTGGTTCTTCGCCTAAAATTGATGAATATTTGTACTAATATAAAAAGTTACTTCAGGCCACAATGTTTCAACAGCATATTTTTATTGCATGTATACGCCAATTTGCCTTAGAGTTTAAATGTAATATAATTTCTCGAGACATCATGATCACGGAGGAACAAAGATGTAAATTATTTTAAGCGTCTAAATTATTTCCCAATATATCATAACAAGGTTTACAGACCGGAACAGCTTTTTGTGTCGTATGTCCAGGGAGAACCACTTGTTTGGTTATACACCTTACGCAAAAGATGTCTCCACATTTCCGGCAATAATTCTAAAATAATAAATGAAAAATTAATAAAATATTCAGTGTGGTCATTAAATGGTACTAGAATTGCAACGTTTATAGTGATAGAACTAACATGTTTTATTAAATTAATAGTACAGGCAATCGGGAGCAAGTTACTCTTGTCCATAATGCATAATTCTCCAGGATTTTTTTACAGATAGGTAGAGTATGACGTAATGGACCTAAAAACACAAAATACTTACAAATATGGCGAACGAAAGTGCCGCCATTTTGCGAAAAACCGTTTGGGCGTCTATCTCCGTAACCAAGCACTTGTGGCCCACAATTATGGGAACGTTTATTATAGATAATTAAATTTTCTATTTTTTTTTCTTCAATAATTTTTTTTTCAATCACTTACCGTTCACCATTTATAAGCTTATTACTGTTTGTTAATTGACTTTTTGATACCCTCTGATAATTATTTAAATAATAAATTGCTTATTATCAAATTTTTAAACCGATAAATTTTCTACAACTTTGAATTTAAACTTTTTTGCTAAAATTAATATTTTTGAAATTACAATGCGTTTAAAGTTGTACTACCGAGTACAAGGTTAATAAGAACGAAGTATGCATAGCGTAATCCGAGAATAGAAACCATAGTAATACCTGGCCAGATGTTGGATACGTCATCCAGGCCCAGCTGGTAATATTCGCTCAGTGACAGGATTTTTGAAATTAATGCGTATTAACTTTGAAAATAATAATTTTGGAGGAAAAAGTTTAAAATAAAAGCTGCAGAATATTTATCAATTTGAAAGTTTAGTTATTAGCAATTTATTGTGTAAACAAACAATTATTAGAAGAGATATCGGTAAAAAGTCAATAAACAAACAGTACTAATCTTATAAATCGTGAACGGTAAGTGATACGGAAAAAAAATAACAAAAAGATAGGAAATTTAATTATCTATAATAAAGGTTCTTATAATTATGGGCTTCAAGTGCACGGTTACGGAGATACCACCCAAACGGTTTTTCGCAAAATTGCGTCACGTCCGTTCGCCATATTTGTAAGTATTTTGTGTTTTTAGATTCATTACGTCTTACTCCACCTATTTGTGCAAAAATCCTCTATTTTCTGTACTATAAAAAAATACGCACAAGTAGCTCTTCAGAATATAAAGAGTGCCCACAAAATTACTAGCAAACCTGTCATGTAATTGTCAAGTAATTTTCT